>JAAXYW010000212.1:0-50012 GCA_036851895.1 Orthonychiurus folsomi
CGAATACCTATTGAATAAGCCCGGTTTGAAGGAAATCGGTTGTATGGTTCCCGAGTTATAGCCTTTTGTAATCGGACCAGACAAAAAGAATCACCCTGTACATTAAAAAGTAGCCTGTATTTTAAAACTTCCCCATTTTAAATACTTGTGCGTTGCATAACTTTTTTGATATTTTTTCCCGCTAAAGAACAAATGCAGTTTGAATTTCTTTTGTGTATTCAAAGCCCCTTTTCGAAGCGACTATTTCTAGCAATAATGAAATCTTCACGGATTCATCAAAAGTATTTGGTGTTTTTGCCAAAATCCATATGCATTAAGCACTTTGCATTTGAAGTACAGCAGTGGGTTTTATTTTGAAAACAGGGTTTGAATGCTTTGGCAAACTATGAGCAAAATACATTTAAATGTGCTACAGATAATAGACAATGTGAATAGGTACATTCACAAACTTTAAAATAGAATGGCTGGCATAAAAGGAAAGTGGGATTACACAGACAATAGCTTTTCAATCTGACAGAAAAGTCGGAAACTGGAGTCAGTGAATGAAAGGGAAGCGACGAAGACGACTCCCTAAACCGTCCCGATTTGACAAATAGTTTTGCTTTACTGTCTCATCTGGAAGACCTCCAGATATTTACCAAAGGGAAGAAAAGAGTTGCTTCGTCTAGCGTCCTTTCCCTCTGCTTTCTCCACATTCTTGGATTTTCTCCGCCAATCCCACATTCCTTCAAGCCTTTGCCTAATGGGCTCTCATAATATTTGTATTTCCTACGTCTCTCCCAAGGCTCTCTATTAATAACTTTTTCTACTCTCGGAGGAACAACCATATTAATTTGCAAAATTACTCCAGAGTATTATTGTCGAAATACTAGAGAACGGAGATGATGAAATATAAATGACTTGTTTTCTTTTGTTGATTGAAATTGATTTAGAAAAACATTGGGGGCCGGAAAGCTAGCTTAACCAAATAACCGACTTCTATTGTTTCTCAACTCAATGTGTATTCTTGTTGTGGTGGAGCAAATACCTTGTTTTGTTCATGGCGAAACGTTTAAAACCTACGCTGAATAATTTATCGATGTTTTGGTTAGCAGAAGCTCTAGCCGTTCAGCAATATCTTTTGAATACAAATTTGAAAGGACTTCGTTTCCTTATGTACATGTCGATCATTTAAAATGCACACATGTGTGGATGCCTTTGAGTCTGGGAAAAGCTTAGAAGAATAAATTGATCAAATAATTCATAGCCGCTGTTTTGGGGGATCCGTGATGAGTTTATGCATTCGCATTACTGTGCATGGAACATTTGGTATTTCAATTACTTCGTTGAATGCCTACAGCTCTAACTTTGTGAGTCCATTCAGTCTAACACACGTTTCTCCATGTTTCCCATTGGGAAACTAACTAATCCTGTCCCCATCACATTGCCCACTTGTGTAGTAACTGGAACAGTCAGCCTTACCTTCTGGACTTCGGTCATCCGGAAGATAGAACGGGCCTTGGCGGGCGGCAATTTCATGGACGATGATAGCAAAGGAGTACACGTCACCTTTTTGGGTCCCTTCAGGCGGCGGTTTTGCCATCCGAAGTAATTCTGGCGCTGTCCACAATTTCCCTGCAAGCAAACACGGTATATGTAGTAAAGGAAGAGTGACGGGGTATGAGGATCCATCCTGATCCATGGCAGTCAGACTATGTAGACGTCGTAGGAGATTGGACTCCCAGTGTCCACACATCATTTGCATACACAGCAGCCCCACACGTCGTCATCGTAAAAAGTATTCAATCAATTTAGGGGGTATTTCGGGCGGACAGTTGATAAAAATTCCATTCACGAAGCCATGCCCTATCGTAATACCCCGGGTTAGAGTATTCCACTATGATCATGCGGTGGGGCGCGGAATTATTGCCTTAATCTTTGGTGGAATATAAAATGAATTTTCTTGTGTAGACATGATATGGCCATAGCAAGTGACAACTTGTAGTAATGAAGGTCACATCATTTTGGGGTGAATCCCCCTTCAACCCGGCTGGAATGGCGAAGGGTCGAAGTAACAATGGAAAAGTGAAGGAGTGAGACAGGCGGGCCTTAATCACTTTCATCAAAGGCGTAGGAAAAAGCCAACTGGAGGGATTTCTCGTGGGAAAAGAAAACCTTTCCTTTTATTATTATTAGTTACATACCTTCCCATCCGCGCCCGTCCTCCAGATTATTTCATGCATTTAAGAACATTTGTGTTCACCCGGGTTGCCCCTTTACCCGAAGGATCGAATGCAACTGAAAAAGAGAAATGGACTGAGTCCCTGGAATTCCTTTTCATTCACAGCACGTATAGTATACGTTTTCTCCTCTGGCATACGTGTAACGTCGTCCGGCACAAGTCAGGCAGTCCCCTGACCAGGGAATTCTATTTTCCAAGGGAAAGCGTTCGAGCGGAAAAGGAGCTCCCTTCAGACAACGTATCTCATTTTAAAATACATCAGGCTTAGGACGAGGGACGGAAGGGTGAGATTCCCTAGGACTGGAAAAGGAAAAGCTAATTTTTAAAAAGACTTTCCCCATGAAAGAACTCCCGGCTCCCATTTAATTCAAAATTTAAGCTAAGATTTTTTATGGTTCGCCGCTCTTGTTTTTTGTGGTTTCCAAACTGCCACTCAATCACGGGGTAGAAGCGGTAATTCCGCCTTTCAGGGTTTGAAGGAAGTTTATGAAAAAGTTATAAAGGATGGGTTGAGGGAGACGGGAAGTGAAAGCCCCATGTCATGGAGGAGCCTGTGGTTAAATGGAGTTGAGGCATGCCGTGCCATCCCATGCCCTGCTATACATATTCTGGATTCCTGGAGCACGGAGGCTCCACGTCGACACTTGAATAATGCTGAGAGAATAAAAAAGATTGACTTACGACGCCAGTAAGCGTAGGTATTGAGATCTTCCATGTCGTCGTTCGGAGAATCCCGCATGGAGTGAAGCCCAAAGTCAGTCACTTTGAGGACGAAGCGGGAGTCTACCACACAATTACTTGACTTGAGATTCCCGTGTGACCGAATTTCACTGCAGTGCAAGTAGTGCATTGCCTGTAATATTAAATAACATCCAGTCTGTCAAAATATTTCCCCTTCGTCCAATTACTCAAATCTCTGTGGGTTGGCTTAGCTTACATGCTTGAAAATATATTTAACATTTTCAATTTCCTTCACAAAATAAATACTTCTGTGAAAAAAAAACCAGGCCAGTCCTCTGCGTGATAAGTTTTAAATCGAAAGCAAACAAAAAGTGCCACCAATGGTTGGCACCAGAAATACTAAGAAATGAGGAGTGAACTACAAAGAATAGTATTTAAAAGGAAGGGTGAAAAAATAACAAAATGAATCCAATTAACTTTTGAAATGGAACGGATTGTTTTGAACTCTGGGAATTTATGTAGAAGGGTGTTTAAATTGAATCACGCCTCCTCATCCTTTTAACTAAATTAATCTCATTACTCCTTCTAATTTGCACTCCCTTCTCCCACAGAGTTAAAATCAAGAGCATCATTTCAATCCCCGCACTCCACCTCTCAAACTCTCTCCTTCCTCATCGCTTCCGGACCCTCAAATCCAAAATCCGGAAACCCTTTGCCGAACCCCTTTGAAGTTTTCAAGAGGACAAGCGGGAATCGGGAGTCATGGTGAAGGCCAGCAATAAATTGGCATATCTCACTTCTTGAAAGGCGGTCTTAAATAAAACATTGAAAGTTACTTAGAGCAACGAAACTCTCGGCAACAAACGACAACTTGAAGAAAGCTGCTAGGTCGAGCTCATGGTTGAGTGTTTTGTGTTTCAAGTAGATTTGAGCTACCGATTTTATAAACACCTATTCACTTCCAATGTCATGCACATGTTGCTAAAGTTTCTCCAAATACCCTGGCCCTCATGCCCTTTTATGAGAATTGCAAGTTTTTTAATACGTCAACTCAACTTAAGGTTGACAGAACGGGGTGGGTTGGCTGTAGAAACAAGTGGACAAGCATGTTACAAATCGATGTGCCATGTTGGATGACGTTTCATACAGCTTTTGCTGCTGTAAAGGAGAGACTGGGTTGGCTAAGTGTCATAAGGAGGTTGGAGGAGGAAAAAAGGAATGGGCGCTTGGAGAGAAGTAGTCATTTCGAACGCACTGCAAATGGGCCCTTGAAGCCCTTTTGACGCTAATGTGCACTGAATCCATTAAGCATCATTCAAGCCCATCATCAGCTGCCAGCAGTGGATTTTTACCTTCTGTGGCCCATTACAGTTAGGAAAAAATTAATTGGCTGACTTTTTACCTTGACAATATCTTGCATGAGGCTGCACCGAAAAGTCCAGTCCAATTTCAACTGTTCATTTTCCAGGATATCTTGTAAACTTCCCCTCGGGCAATACTCTGTGAGAAAGTAGCAATGAGGGTGATCAACAGATGCTCCAATAAATCGGACTAAATGTTCATGGTGAAGATCTTTCATCTGCAAAGGAAAATAAAGACTTTATTACTTTTTACAAATAAAAATTCCATTTCATTTCCCTCGAGAAAATGAAGTAGAGATGGACGGCGCGGCGGCCGCTCAGCTCCTTTTGTATCTGGGCAACATTTTTGATTAGAGGGAAGCCGTTCAACCTGAACCACTTCACGGAAAACTGAACTGTATGTGCTTGGACACTGGCCAATCAAGGAATGACCAACATTCTATCTCAGTTTCCTCTCTCATTCCTTTATTCATGGTTGAGTGCTTCCAGCAAATGATTTCGACATGAGCGCAGTCGGATAGTAAATACAAAAAAATCTTATTGGTAAATAAACTTCAAATTAGACTAAGTTAATTGCTTTGATATTTTCATTCATAGATTTATGACGTAGGGATCTCCAAGCAGAAAATAGCAATATGAAACTATACAGATGGTATTGTATTTATTTGTAGGCGAGCAAACAATAGAATTGAATCATAAGATGCTGAGATATCACTTAATCTCTCCTTCCAAATTCGGAGTACAAGGAATTACTCAAAAGGTCAAAGGATATGTGCGTTTGAGGTAAGACTGAGCATTAATTGCAGATAAACAAACAAGTTTAGAAAACATTGCATTTGTAATTTTTTTACCAGAAACTCAAGTCAAAATTTGATAACTTACTGACTTGAGCGTAACTTAGAGTATTTTACTCAAAAAACTGTGAAAAGTCATAACATTTCTCCAAGTTTTATCTTCCCTAGGATTCAAAATAACTGCCTCTTACCCTTTTCAACTCCAGAAGCAGAGGGCGTGTGAGTTCAATTCGGCTCTTGTTAATCTTCTTAATTGCAACAATGCTTCCCTGGAGAAAAAAGAATAAAAAGATTAGAAATCATCCGTAGGCCACGTTTTGTGTGTCTGTGGAATGAGATAAAGCTCCGAAGTCTCCTTGAGCACAGCATAGGTATGAGCATACATGGCAAGAATTCCGAGTCACTCACTTTGTAGAAAGCTGTTTTCACAAAGAGCTGTTTGTTCGTAGCAACTAATGCCAATGAATCCGCTGAGTAGGAACTCTGAAAATAATAATAACCACATCATCAGTTCCTCGTAAATAACCCCCCTCCCCAACTGATGTTAATTAAAAGGGTAAGGCTGTCGGGGAGCGTATTAAAATAAATTGCACTTTCCCTGCCCTTTCACTTCAAAAATTTGACACATTACCCTTCAACAGCCTTGGGAATCCTGTCACAATTCATCATCTCAAAATTTCAACCCTGTCTACACCTATTTTTGCACGCTGTTCATTTTTCTGGAAAGAAATTTACTTTCTAACAAAAAAAAACTGGCATTCTCCTTAATTTTTTTAACTTAAAGGCTTAGTCAATTCTACAGTATGCTTAGCCAGCAGAAACAAATATCCAATTACAAGACATTTGTTACGCACACCAAAGTGCTTTATTTGGAAAAGCTAATTTGAAGCAACTATAAAAACAGTTATGATTTACGCATCATTCTTAAATTTACGAAGCAAAAATGGCAGTGGTTGTTGAGAAGGGAGTTTGTAGCTGTGCCAAATCATGCATGTCAGTTTAACAAGTATAAATCATCCGAGCTGTCAATATATTCCTCTACCAACCAATGAATCCAATTTACAAGACACCCGTGTCTGGCAAGGAGCTCATCTTTCCGCTCCCTATTCCATGATCGCATGGTGGTTTGAAACAAAAAAAAACTTGCTAACTCCTGCTACTATCCTGAGTGAGTTTTTAGACTGCATCCATTTTGAGAGGATAATAAGATAAATTGATAAAACTCTATGATAGGTTCTTCAAGTGATTTGGTATAATAGACTGCGCCTCAGTAGCAATCCATCTTCGGAGGTTTTTGAGGCTGCAGTCAGTTTTATGACAAGAAAAATCATCATATGTAATATTGTTTCCTACTAGTTTATTTGACCGATATTCAATTTGGAGTAAAATTTACAAATCTATTCCTGAAATGGAATATGATCTCAACGTAAATGGGGAAAGAGTTCGGTTTGGCTCAACGCATTAGTGTTTGTGGACTCAAAATGTATTCACAGTCAAAGTGACAAAATGATAAAAGAGTAGAGCAAGCTTTTTTGTTTAAGGCTGTGCTTTGACTTCCGACTAGCCGAAAAAGAGGGTGAAAGCTCGATTTTACTGTTTCTCTACAAATTTGAATGAATCTCCGGTTGAAATTGGTGGTTGTAAACAAACTGGAGTACGAGAATGCTTTACGGTACAAAAAATCCATCCCGCTGAAAGGAACGGTTGGCTTTTTGTGAATCCTTTTGCATGCATTGAGCGGATACACCCCACACTTCATTAATTTTTATGTTTGAAGTCAAATCAGGGTTTGGATTGAAAGGCCTTGTTAGTTTTAAAAAAAATTACTGCGGATCTCGCCTACGCATCAATTCCGTAAACTTTTACACCTTTTGACATTTATTAATTCAGGCCGATTAGACTTGAAGTGTATCCCCAGGGTTGTATAAGATATATTTGCAAAGCTCAAATCTGGTATTCAGTCACAGTCCGCGTCTGACGTCGAAAAATCTGAAATTTTACCACTTGTTCCGAGTTCCCACAAGGATTGACTTTCTGGTTTCCCAAACCCACAAGACACAAGCGTATTAAAATCAGTAGTGGTGACGTTAGCCGCTCAGCTCCTGTTCTGCAAACTTTTACGGTCCGACTTGAGGTTTGGGCAAGGGAGATTAAACAATTCTCCTCCATCCATTTCTTTCCCATTAAGATCGTGAACCAAGGAACTCGTTTCCCAAACCCAAGCACCACTTTTTAAATTATATATTACAATTGCAAAGCGTTTTTGTAGTTGGTCTCCTCAGGCAAAGGCAGAGAAGGCATGGATGCGGAGCTTGCTTCTGCCATTAATTATGCGCATTATGCACAACCCAGGAGGGGGGTCAAACTTACTCAAAGGGGAAAGACGTAGGGTGAAAGGTAATGCACGGGAAAAAGTTGGAAAGTCTGTAAGCAAATTCTAAACTTACGATAATGGAATTTCTTGCTAGGCTGAATCGAGAACCACGTTTTCCCTTGCTTTCTCCCATTTTGGTGATCACATCACACCAATTCACTTTCCAAGTCATTGAGGCGATTTCCGCTTCCAGTCGGTAGTGCCTGAAACCAGTCAACAATAATAATAGTACATCTGAACAGTTTAAACTACCACATTTACTGTAGTCCTTCCAGTCATAACGTGGAAGCACTTGGTCATTAGAATTCATTGTGAATTTTAATGCACACATGCATGCACCCGATTTTGTACGCTATAGATTCATACATATTGCAGTTTTGTGGGCCATTTCAAGCCTCAAGAAGCCAATTGAAGGTAAAGTTATAAAATTGTAAATCTTGTGGCTGTGATTAAATAATTGTGTCCACCTAATATGCCAATTTCAAACGCAGTTTTAGTCACTGAGATTACGCGTATTCCGCTTTTGAAATCATATGGTTTTTAGGGCTACGACATCAATATTGGGTGCATAATGCGGGACCTCATTAGACATCAGTTTTTTATAATCTCATATGGATTTCCAATTATGTCAGGATTGTTGTTTAGCGAAATTTAAAGAACAGCATGAGATTCTGCGGTGGATTCCTTAACTTGCAGATTTTGCTAACATAACAACATAAGACGTGAATAACAAGGTGTCACTGTATTGTGAGATTATGAAGTAATGTGATTACACATGAAAGCTGTAGAATGCACACGGATAGCAGTCAAGTTTTATTTTCTCCTTCTAAGCTTTATTCTCAATTATCCAAGTAGAGTGAGTAGTAGCTTACATTTTTGCATTCCTCTCATGCTCCCATTTTCCGCCCTTCAAGCATTTCCCACGTGTCACAATTGTGTTGCAATAAAAATACTTCCGACACCAATCCAATTCAATCAACGATTTCAAACTTTTTTTTTGTGGAGGAGTGAAAACAAAAGAAGAAAGCAAACGTTGAGGGAAGGGAAAAGCTGAGCGCGCACGAGTTGCCTAACAACAAGGATAACTTCTTGATGCCAAAATGCCTGTGCCGTGCCACATCATCCACATCTCAGGGATTACTGTTTCACGTCAAGATCACTTCGCTCACAAAAGAATGGAGTGAGTGGGGCACGTAAGGGCATATCTTCGTTTTACTTACACTTTTTCAAGGAGGTTTCTGAAACTTGGTAGAAATTGATGTGAAGCTGCAAAATTCTCCTGTAAGGTAGGTTATGGAACCTTCGGGGAACCAATTTTCCTTTCCATCTATTATCATACTCTTTGTGGCTTCAGGGCGGGAAAAGATTCAAATGCCACTTCCTTATTAGTAGTGCATATGCACTAGGGCTCATGACCGTAAGAATTTATACATTGTTAGGTGCAAGCTTGCATCTAAAGCTTAGGCTTTATGTTTAATATTCTCTGACTTACAAAGAAAACATTGTTGCATGCTACTTATGCTTAACGTCTGGCTAACATATCACTGCTGGCTAAATGCTTATAGTTTTTAGTTATTGCCCAATGTCAATGCCCTCGTTTAAACCTGCTGCACTTTTAATGCATTTGCATGCATTTTCCTATTTTGGTGAGCGAAAATTATGTGAGAAATGAATTGAGGCGACTAGATCTAAATGTCACATGACATCGCTCCATTGTCAGACTAATTTGAAATTTTTAATTAAGGAAGGGTAGGAATTCGAGGACCTTAAAAATAAACCGGGTTGAAAGAGATCAGCTAGTGATTGACGTCAAGTAAGGTTAAAACCCAAATATATGAGTATGTGCTAACCTTCCTACAGAGAAGAGGAATCTAATAACAAGGCTTGCAAGACGTCAGAGGATTCATAAGTCTCCGAAATTTGTCATAAAACGGGTCATATGGCTCATATCTGTTTTTACAACCGAAACTCAATTCGCTTGTCTTTCACTTTTTTCCCCACGTCGGAGTGCATTAACCCCAAACATGGCTTTCACTAGTATTTTGCTTTCCTTACAAGAATCAAGTTCTCACAGATGCCAAACGCGATCGCAAACTCATCCCATGAGGATTCCAGTGCAATTTCAATTCCCACTGCCATTGTTTAAACAAGAATATTCGTTTTGACAAAGGTCAATTTATTTTGTAGAAAAATAAGGTTTCATTTATTACTTCAACTTGATTCTTGCTATAACAATCTAGTAAGAGGATGATGAGACTGAAGTAATTTGTTGTTACGGATTCGGACTTAAACGTAATTGCATTGCATGTGCTTGAGTTTGATGTCCACCTTCAATTCCTTGGATTTCTTCATTCCCACTGAACATTTACTTCCGTTAATTTAACTATTTGCATTCTGCAGCCAAAGGAGTTGGAATTTCAAGACTGATCGATCCTCCATTATTGTATCTATTTTTTATAGTATCAGCCTCCAGACAAAATGCCCGCCCGCTATTCCATGCTTCCTGAGACCCTGATCCCGCACGTCCTTTGCAAGTATTCAATTTCCTGGAATGAGTTTTTTTATTTTTTATGAGCTCAACAGTTCTTTTCTCCCATAAAATAGTTCACAATATGCGGTCATTGGAGTATTAAAAGGTCTGTTATTTTCATAAAAATACTTCGTAACTTGTGGCATTCTGCAAATATTTTCGACAAGAGAAAAAACAAATATGTAAATCGGATTCAATTCGTAGTCAAATATGCTCAAGTTGGGTTTGAATAGAATACAAAGTGCATAAGAATGCAAGGGTGGCCAGGGCCAGGAAAAGATTCTCTTCCATCCAAATGAATGTGAAAGGGAAACCAACAAGGCAATCTTATTAAGAGATGTAGGGATCCTCCATTCACAAGCTCTGCACGGCTCGAATTTGCCAATTCCAGGCCAGGATTTCCTGTCAATTGTTTACTTCCGTTTAAATGAGAGCCATAACTCCCAAAGCAGAGGTTAAAGTTGGTCAGCCACTGACTACCCGTAAATTATTCAAGAGCAAAAACCGATCAAGGATTCCCCCCATAAATCCTGTTGAACAAGAAGTTGGATTTCACTTTCTCCACGCTTGAGTGGAACCATGCAGACAGACCTCCTTCCTTAATTATCATGTTTAATAACAACTTTGAGTGGTGCGGGTGGTGGACTTGCTTGTAATTTCAGAGATGAGGTTATCCTGTAGAAAAGGCAAGGGGTAACTTTGGCTGAAGGACAAAATTGAACATAAACTGTAATATACGCAAAGATCACTTGAGCATTGAGTCGGAAAATATCAAAGGGGGGATGACCCATGAGACGGAAAGCAATTTCAGACCAGTGCCTTTAAAATCCATTCCGCGTTCCATTAAACGTTGACAGGGTAGTGTTCGGGTTGAGAGGAAACTCCCACTTTGTGCAACTGTGAAACTAGCCAAGAAGCACAACCACGACTACTGCCAAGACACTGACTTATTCATGCCACTTTCTTCACACATCTTCCAAGTTCAACTCCATTCATTCTGTTGAACTTTCTTATTCCGCTCCGGACAAAACCTTCCAGGGTTATAGAGCATGGAAACATAAACAAAATCCTAAGCCGGGTCGTTCGTTGGATGACTCAACAGGAGTTCTTGGCGACTCTTCAGTCACCCGCCAGGCGGACTGGGTTACCTTTATTTTTCCCTTAACAAAAATACCATAAAACCTAATGTCTTCTGCGTGTAAAATTTAGAAGACGGAGAGCGGAGTTGGCGGCACTTTTAAAATCATAACGAGGGATTCCTTTATTGGAACCTGTCATCGCATCCCTTGGGTTGTAATGGGACATCCTAAGACCTAAAAATGAAAACTCCTTCTTCGCCTACGCACTTCAAAAGCCAGGAACCGGCACTTAAGGCCCATCGACAAGATTTCAAATAAAAATGGATCTGTTGGAATTGATTTATGTCCAGTTCATGGCCTTTCCTGAGTGCCTTGTCCTCGTAAGTAAATTGAGTCGGAAGTTCAAACGCCGAAAATCGTGTCCTTTAGATTCCTCCCTGAAATGATTCAAGAGTTTTCTGAGAGTGGGCTGACTGACTCGCTTCGACTTCATTAATGCGTAGCATTGATTTTCTCTTTGACTTCTCTCTCCCAACACATTCGTATCAACAAATGGCTAATTACTGTGCAAATAGACGGACACAATTCCGTGCGGGTGCAACATAAATCCAGCCGAGCCCCATGACTGCCGCTAATACTTAATACAACTATATCAGACCGGATTCAAATAGTAAGTTGGATTTTTGACCCCACCAATCAAAAAAGTTAAATCCACATTCTTTTATGACACAAATATATTAAATTTGCCATTGCTACACACCTAATCCTTTTGTCAATATATTTATTAAATGAATCAATTACTGTTTAGAGTTGCTTTCTGTCAATAATTTGGGACTGGGATCCTTTGATTACAGAACGGATGCGTGGATCATACACCTAATACTTGGATATTTTGTGATGTTGTGAAACGAGAGTGAAAGCACCGTACGTAGCACCTCCACTGAGTGAGGATGTTACCCCGTTCCTACACATTACACACACGCATCAAAACTGTGATCTGGTGAAAACATGGCTTGAGCTCACACGATGGAATAGGACGAGCCCTGGGTGTAAAAATCCAAAAAAGATAGAGAAAATGTCCACACTCTTTCAATAGTGAAGAGTGAGGAAACCTTTCCACAGATGATGGATTTTTTGACGGCTTGATTCCTTGTTAACCTACGCACAGGAGTGATGGGTTTTCTACCAAAAACTTGTCACCGTATCTCCTGCACATAACGTATGCTAAAACCAAACTCAGAAAAAGATCAATGTTTGTAATGGAAGCAGGGCCAGGCCAGAGGTGATGT
The DNA here is from genome assembly GCA_036851895.1 of Orthonychiurus folsomi. Classification (NCBI taxonomy): domain Eukaryota; kingdom Metazoa; phylum Arthropoda; class Collembola; order Poduromorpha; family Onychiuridae; genus Orthonychiurus; species Orthonychiurus folsomi. Next base: position 12,330 of record JAAXYW010000212.1, read on the forward strand.
TAGGATAACCCAAACAGTCAACAAGAACTAAAGTTTTGAGGAATTTATTCAAGTGAGTAAAGATGAGAGAAAGAAAATTGGAGGCCAAGGGCCCTACATTTTACAAAGTTTCAATATCCTTCCACTTGCTACTCTGTTTTTAATTGGAAGTTGTTGGGAGGACAGTGAGGGAGGTGAGTTAATCCTTCGTGTTAATTCTGCTCCGTTTCTCGCCACGGAAGTCATCTCCATGAAAGGGCGGACACGTCAAATGAACGAGAATACGTCTTCCATTTCAACGGGATCAAGTTTCTCGAGTCCTGTTTCAAAATAAAGTGGTCTAATTCTCTACTGTGAATTGAACAGGGATTGGAATCCACTCATTCCTCATCCTGGCTTTTAGTTTCAGTTTTCTGAAACATGGGATCATGCTGCAATTTAATATGACCGTTTTAATGTCACGTGAGTCACAATAAAGTATTTGGAGAGCAAGTGGCAGTGGTGCTACAAAGCGTTAATGATTCCAGTAAATGAAGCCTATAGTTTGATACAATGTTCCGTTGAATGCAATTTGAAGCTAAATGCAGGTCAGAATTTGAATTTGGGAAAGAATATAGATTTAAAAACTAAGTAAAGTTTACTAGTAATTGCAAATGCAATTGCGAAGCAATGAATTTGCCATTCAAGAAAGAGTAGGAATGAGCTTTGCAATACAAAATATTTCCAATAGTGGTGAGACGCACTTTGCATTCAGTTTGACTTCATAAGGAAAAGCAATTTTTGTTAGTAGCAAAAAACATATAGCACCAGATATAAAAAAATTGTGAAAACTTAAAACTTTTTAACCTCTCGGATACACAAAGTACATAATAGATACGGGCGGGACTGGAATAGAGTCATTTCATCCGCCGGCAGCAAAACAATGTTATCGTAATGACATTATGGACCAATCTGTCTTCATAGGAATTACTTAAGAGGGACATCCCGGGAACCTAACTTTGAAATCCTGCCTTCAGTGAAGTGGATGCATCCCGTCGTACACATTTTACTAACTTTCCTCAAATGAAAATGATTCCACGGAATAGACTTACAAGGCTTTCTTATACGCATTAGACATGCCACAGCAGGAGCTGAAGGTTCGAACCTTTCTGACCGAAGGAAGTAAAAGATAATCTCATTTCTGAGATGAAAGTGAAAAGATTACAGTACAGGTTGATGGGTGAAGGATGGGAGGATGGAGCTGTACGTACGTACGTACGTAGATTTACGCTTCCCCATTTTTATCAGGAATCAAAATTCCACTCTTTCTTCGATGAAGAGAAAAGTGAGCTACGGAACGTAACACACTCATCATCCGAGCCAAGCACCTTCCCTTGTATTGGTTTATCAGGAGAACCAGGGGTGGATGGATGAGGTGTTGTTCTTAAAAGGAAGAGCGTCGACGGATTAATTGGTGGGCCGAAACGGGAGTAATCAGGCTACAGCGAGTACTGTACTACTACACTTTGTGATGGATCGTATTCCTCGCACGCCTCCAGAATAAAATCAACTTATTTTCTCATGCTTTTACCGTAATTGAAATAAGAATACGATTTTTAGATATTTCTCTTCACGACTAAATAAGGTGGGGCCTTGGATTTAGGCTGGCACGTCTGTTTTTATCGTCTCCCTCATAGCTATCATCTGATCTGTGTGCAGCATTTTAATTAGAATGATGTCCTATTTCTAAAAGGAAAATACTTTATCGCTGTAGTACCTTCTGTGTAGAAGGCAATGGATTTTTCATTCTCTGAGTTGGAATTGCAAAATTTAAAATAAACTTCGTAAGTCCGGCAATGTAAGTTATGCCTAGTTTGTAGCAGTGAAATTTTGAGGATTAAATGGCACGATTTAAGATTCGTGTAAATTGTAAATCTTTCTCAAATGCAATATATACTTAAGGCATGGGTCTGATTAGCAGAAGGGGACCAAGTCTACACTTTAAATTTCTCCTTTCCTTTTCTCCAAGTATCATGTTTGGCACTCGTTCTCCAAAGGTACATTATTTAGTAATCGGAGACGGTAATTTGTGTCTGAGGGAAAGACTCATTAGTGGTGGTTCTCATCTCAAATTCTGCCGTCATGTCTTGGAAACTCAAGACGTTGATTACATTGTGCATGTACTCAGTGCGGGATGGCCATGGCAGCAGAGTGCTAAATGCCTTGAATACTTTCAGATCCTTCAAAACAATAGTTTGGATACAAGAAGAGAAAGAAAAGCTTTCCTTGAGTTAGTGCAGAATTTTCACATGCTAACGCTTAGCCATCGATCTCAGCTCCCAAGTTTTGTATAATGAAAACTCCCATGATCAAACGTATTACGAATCGTACGTATGTTACATAATACAAGACCCAAGGTCATTCTCTTCACCAGATTTGTGATACACGGGAAAAGCAAAAGCAAGACTTGACATATTGGCTTGGCAATTAAATAAGACAGAACTTGAAACATGGCGAAATAGGCGGAAACGCTATGGACACTTATAAAAAAATCAAATGTCAAAACATGTACCTATAAATGAAGAAGAAGCTGATGAGAATTATGACGAGGGCCGAGCTGAGGACGATGACCACAATGGCGTACTGTGGCATTGCTGGAAAACAATAAAAAAAAGAAAACTCCTGAATAAATGTGATTATTTATAAGTAGTCGTGTGGGCATGACACTTCGCTTCCTTTCTGTTTACAAGCGAAGTGGATTGGTGGTGAAAACCTTGTGGTGGCATGCATACATTGCAACTTTCACTTCCAGTGGCCCCCCGTCATATTTATGGCATGCATTGGTAGACGACTATAAATCCCTTCAATGATGACTTTTTTATTATCTCATTTCGTTTCTTATCCTCCACATTTATGGAAGGCCGACTGACTGCCGGCCACTGCACCCGAAGACCTCATTGACGTGGAATTCCTTTATTTTTCATCCTATCAGGTTCCTCGGATTCCTATAAATGTAAGACGAGGAACTGGAGGGAAGCTAAGGAATCATTTAGATACTCTATCAGCCTCCCTCCTCCTGCCCTGAATGGAAGTTTTACCACTCAATGTGAAATCTCCAGCTGAGCCAATGACTCCGGGCCCATTCATTGCATAGTCAAAGACGTTTCAAAATCTTGCAAAATGTCTTGGGAAATAGAATAAACCACCTTGGGGGTGGTTCATTTGAAGGAAGGCACTTTGAATAAATTCGGACAAAGATCCGGATCCAAGTTGATGGATTATTACTTAATACTCATGAAAGGGAGGCAAATGAAACACAGAGATAAAGTTAAAGATGATGGGTCGATAAGTATATCTAAATTAATTTCGAGGGCTTAAGTTGATTAGAATGTTATCTCACTTGGGCAGCCGGATCCATCAAAACCACATTTGGGTGTGTCGGGCGGCGCTGAGTCCCGATTCCCAGCCCAATGAATTTTTCTGTCTGGAACGTCAATGATTTCCTTTGTCTTCCCAGAGTAGTGAGCTACGACCTAAAATAATAGTCCATGCAAACGTACATTTGATACAGAAATACATTGAGATAGTATGACTGCACTGATGGACTACGACTACATTCACAATTGTTTAATTGTAAAACAAAAGGGTTTACCTGGAAAATTCCAGTTGTGATGTTCATATCAAGCAGTGAATAATCAGCATTCCTGTCCCCGTTTTCATCAATGCTAACATTTCCGGTTATACCTTAACAAAATAAATTCTATTATGAGTAACACTTTAGCCATTAGATTGTGTACAATACTTGTACAATTTAAATGTAAACGAACTACAGAGAAAAGCCCATATCGAAACTTTATCAATGCAAATAACTGGTTGAATGGATATGCACTAAATTTCGTCCTTAAAATGTTTACAATACCTTGAAATGTTTGACCCCACATTCTCCTTGTTATTTCACTTCCATTTGAAACAGTGCCGCCGGCTTCGAGTGTTTCATTGAGAGCCAGGGCATAAAGAAGTACTGCATCATAGAAAGCAGTCACAAAGGAGTTGACCGGTTCCTCTCCAAAAGAGAAGTTAAACTTTTGAATCGCTTTCTCCTTTACATTTTGCACAAATTCATTGTACTCTGGACTGTCAGGTGGTGGTCGAACCGTCAGGGTCAACAACGCTTCATACGCCGTTCTCGCTCGAACATTTTCCTCATTCGTGCTGTCTTTGCTTTGCCATGGACTATAATCTTTATTTGGACTGGACAAAAAAAAACAATTACAAAAAGTTCAATGACTCTGAATGTACAAGAAATGCTGATGCTGGGAAATCATTCCAGAGAACCGTAGTTTTATTGTTCTCTGTATTTTTATGAGGATAAAACAATACTTGATCTCAAATTGCTTTTTAGGTTACAGAAAATACTACCATATCAAGGAAGTGAATTCCATAGAATTTTACATCTCTGAAATTAAGTTTATGTACGATTTGCTTGGAGAAAACAATACACAATTTGTTAACTATTGTCAAGTAGTTTTATCTCTACGGATCATGGAGTCGTGAGTTGCATAACATGAATTGAGGAAGAAAGACTTTCCTTACTTGGCAAAAAGCTCGACGTTGAAGAAGACGTATTCTCCACTTGAAACCATCTTGAGTTCCTCAGCAGCCAAAAGGATTTCTCGAATTCTCACCGGAGACGCACAGAGGACCACAACTTGAACATAAGGAGACCACAGTTAAATTAAGCATAAGCCAGGCAGGTTGGTGGGGGTTTGAAGGAGTTGTCGAGGAACGAACATTGTTCCTCGTCGAAACAGGGTTTTCCTTCTTAAAGAAAACAACGTTAGCGACGAACTGTGAGATAAATTCCAGCGGTCCAGAGTGACTCAAGAGAAAAGTATGTACTATATGGAGCGCCAAGAAATGTCCTTCCTTGACAAGGCATCACTCTTTCATCCATCACATTAGCATCCTTCCCACCCAACTAGTAATTCCATGCAAAGTCAAAATGACATCTGTCAACCTACACTTCACCTTCAGCCATTCTCATGCATGTTTTTTTACTCCAATAACAAAATGTTTTTGTGACCTTTCTTTTTTTTAAAAAGTCTCCTTGATAAACGACGCACGTCCGTCCATTTCTTACAGAGAGCAATAGTTTTTTTCCCCTGTTTTACAAGTAGATAATAATTTATGGCTCAGTCGTAAAAGATGGATGTACATGCTCATATTATGCTGAAACTGATATTACCCCTGACGCTCGCTGCCGACCGACTTGGTCATTTAAGGGAAGGAAAGGAAGGGCGTCAAAGACCCGGTAATTCAATTCCTCATAAAAGAAATTGAATCAAATTGAATTGGAGGAAGAGGAAAACAACAAACTTGATTTTGTACTTGACATACATGCATGGTGTCGTCTTTGGGGTCTCCTCCTATTTCCCCCCTTTGCGTAATTGGGTTGGCGAAGAAAATTGGAGGGAAAGAGCGTTAGTTGTAAGGTGAGTAATTATAAATTGTAAACGGAAGGATGTATAGGTTGAGCTGATATGTACACAACCGCCCTCACATGTTGTAACGTTATGTATTGTTTGCACTTTGAATGAACAATCAGGATGAGCAGACCAGGCCAGGCGGGGAGACTACTCTCAATTCAAAAGCAGTAATAAATCACACTCATCATACGCACATATGTTATGTATGGGAGACAGTATTACGTTTCTCGGGGAATGAAAAGCGTACACTGTACACCTTGAATGTGTACTTTTGATCAAAACATAAACATTCACTTCCAATGCATCCATGCATGTAAGATTTTCACCCAAAGACGAAGGAAAGAAAGGCGAACAAAGAAAAAAAAATACTCCCTTTGCACTTTGGACTCACCCCCTGTTCACCAAAGGGAATAATGGAAGACTGGAGGAGCCGACCGACCTGTTTTCCGCCCAACCCAGTATTTCACAATTCCAGAATACATATATTCCAAAATTCTGACAATTCAAAACAACCCAGTCCAGTCCAGTCTCAGTCGCAGTGTGTTGAAGTGTATTACATAACTTTCCCTCGAGTACACATGACTGCGGTAGTTCATGTGTGTCGCCGTGCCGTTCATCACAGCATAGCTTGCACGACGGTCTGGGTATCACTTTACACGTATTTCTATTTTCTACATCCTTGCTTTTAAAAAAATAACATTGGAGCCCATTAAAGTAAATGTAAAATTCAATATTCATGCAGGGATGGATTGGCCTGGTCGCCGCCCGGATTTCCTTTTCTTTCCACTAATATGAAATTGTGCTATTACATTTTGAGCGGGTTTTATTCAAAATAAGCCAAGTGAGCCTGCTAAAGTTTCCTCGGGTCCAACTGACTTTGACAATATGCTAAGCTTTGAGTTAACAATCGACTCACTTCGCGCCTTTCTGGAAATCTGTGTTAGAATTTCTCTAAAATTGATGGGACCAGGCTGAGTTTCATCAAAACTGGTGAAGGCAGGTGTGGAGTTGAGAGCCGTGTAGACCGTTCCGAGGGTGAAGTGACACAAGGAGTGTCCTTTCCCGGATGCCACAGCAAAGTTATGGTAAACCAAAGCAACATGTCTCCATCCGAAACGACTCAAGATCTTTGAAAACCATGCCAGACTGTAGGATCCAGCAAATCGAGTTAGAGTTGGATAGTTTGGATGTTTGTGACGGAATGACTCAGCTTGAGCACCGGGTGTCAGAACAGGGATATCCCAATGACCCGCGTAGCGGGCAACGGGTGCAATCACGTAGTCACACATTGGTCCCAGGAACACGTCTAATCATTGCAAAATACATCAAAAAAGAAACATTCCTAGTAAAAATTTGAACAGGAAATTGAAGGAGGGTAAATGACTTCCTTTTAATGGCGGAAAGGAAATGCTGTTCAGAGAGTCGGGAAGTGTACGAGGAAAAGAATGTCATGTCAAAATTTCATTACGGGGATTCGGCGGGGAGGAGAGGGGGAAGAGACCTCCTTTATTAGGCAGTTTCCTGCTCAAGAATGGATGTACTGAGAAGGGACTGGATGCGGAGGCACTAAAACAAAGTAAAACTTCAAAGTGCTTTCCGTGTTCAAGCGAAACCTTGGGTTAGGACTAGGACATTGTGCAATGGTCTGCAAACGGAGAATATTCAAATTTTATCGACTGAAAACGAGCTATAATATTTCAAATGGTACGATTTATGTATTGTAGTCGTCCAAGCATCAAAAATACGATTCCTTCAAACTCCACTTTTTTGCCCAAAGTGTCTGATTCCTTTAATTTGATAAAAAAAAACTTTTTACTTTATGTCATCGCAGCACATGATCGTTGTAGGTTAAAATTGAAATCACAAGGCGTTGGTGGCAATTCTTTTCAAATTCTTAGATTTTTGAATTTAGGAAAAAGTCCGACTGTGAAATTGGCCTGAACAGCATCTACTTCCTTTGTTTTTTTGAAGTGTTGGAGGACATACCAGCCGTCTTGTTAATGTAGAATTCCATTGCAGCGAGTGGACCAATCGTAGAAGAGCATTTGGTGTCCCTGTCGATTACCTCAATTTCCCATCCTGGAAGTAGGGACTGAACCCTTTCACTCTGTACAGCCATGTTGATAGGCGCAAGGATCCTTTGCATGGAGTACTGAAAACTGGGAGGGTCCTTGGGGGCAAGGACCCCGATTCGAAGTGTTTTCTTGTGTTCTCGTCGGACACGACGAACTGTGTGTCCATGTTCAGTTGGGACCATTCCTTCCTTCATCTTGGATGGCATTGTTATTGACCCATTGGATTTTGGAAAAATGTGGGAGAAGGAATTTGGGTGCAAATTGTGCTCACTGTCGTGGATCAGGGCCAGCAACGTGAGGAGACCAGCGAATTGCCAATTCATTGCTGACGGATGTCTTTAAGTTTTATTTTCCAAGGTAGACAATATTTATTCCTTCAGATGCGAGGGCATGCACGTGTTGTAAATATAGAGGAACTCCTCGTAGCACTAGGGTGAGCCTGACTGACTTTCACCATCAATCATTGCAAAATAAATCAAGGGGGATCCAAGACGTCAGTGCACTAGCTTCCCTTCAATATAAACCTGAGGAAGAGTTGGGGTTCTTAGCCGCTAATTCGTTTTTTCTTGTATTATATTACAATACTAGTCATTTGCCAGCGCTTGTTACAATTACCGCCGAAATTCTCAAACTCCGGAAATAGTCAAACAATAATTGAGCCAAAGTAGCTTGTGTGTGTGTAAGGTACAGTATGGCATACATAGTTCCCATTGATAAATCAGTAAATTTTAAACTAATAAATTGCACGCGTGATTTATTCAAGCATCAAAATGAATATTTCAAAATATGACGTTAACCCCGTCCAGCAATTCCAAGTCCAGCAAAAGACCATGATGGGAAAATATTGTTCCACTATTTTAATTATTTGAAGTATAAGTGAAAAGTAATAAAAAATAAATCACCTTGACCCAAGGACACATATAAAGGATGAGAAGTTGTGAGTCGTCATTTGAGGACATTCATGCTGGAACAGAATAGCACTCATCTCTATCTATTATCAGGACCACAAAGAAGAGGACTGAAAGACCCTGAAGTGAAGAGAATTGAATTCGATTTGAAAGTAGAAGATAAACTACATACATGCGAGGAATTGAATTGTGTCACTTGGGAGTTGGAACACGGAGTTTTTTCACGCACTTTATGTCCCTTACAATCCTCGTACTAGTGGATTAAAGTATTTTTAACGTCATTCATTCAAATGGTACACAACATTTGATGGGGTTTGCGGACTTTAGCAACTCCTCCAATATTCACGGTTTGATTCTTTCAATCCTCAACAGGATTTCGATTTGTAAACTTCACCCCTTCTGATTCCTTTCAGCTCTGTTCCCCGTCCCCACACACCCGAGGAACGGAAACAATAATAAAGAAGAAAAAACAATCTCACTTCCTTACGCTTCATGCAAAATAATCCTCTGATTTGATCCAATGTTATTTTGTGGGTCAATTGTTTTCCTACAGTGTGGAAATTTCAATTCCAAACATGAAGATTTACTGCGCGTCAAAAAAATACGTAGTAGCAGATTTACCGTGTTCATTATTAGGGCAGGAAAACCTGGAAAGTGAAATTCCTTTCCATCAAGGTTAGTGGGAAAAAGAGGTTTCTCATTTCAGAAGTAGTAGAATCATTCCACCAAATAGACACCCCAAATCATTTTAAAGGAGAGCGAATCCCGTGTCAAGGAATGGTTTTCATGGGAACCGTGCATTTGCAATGTGTCACGTAATGTAAATGGAGCGGAAAGGAAAGGATGCAGTTTCTTAAAATGTGGTGGATGGGTTGGATCTCCACTTGTGAGGATGAAGGGCGAATATGTAATATTACTATCATAAACATCCGGATCCAGGCAATATTATGTACGGAACCTTCACCACAGGACCTCAATTTTCCCACGCGCACAGGAAGAAGGGTCCAGGCTATCCCATTTCTAATCTAAGTCAAAATAAAGGTCAGGTCCGGAGAAGTTGACGGGTCCATTACGTGGGTTTTCAAACGGCTCACCAGAGGGTGATTACATTTCTAGCAAACCCCTTGACTTTTGAATTTGCATTTAAAATTTTACATTCATTCCTGAAAATTTTACTCACTTTTAGTAGTCGTATAATCCTGTCACAGGGAGGACTTAAACTACGTCTTAATCTTTTTCAATAATTCAAAACTGGAGACTAGTGGATTTTGCAAGCTCCCCTAAGAATGTAGTACTACTGATGTATTGAAGAAACTTCATCTAATTAAGGAACTCGGTTAATGAATAAAGAAAGAATTACCTCCCCTCGGTTGATTAAGTAATGTTTTCATTCGAAAAGTAAGAAAGGTGGTGGATTGCCAGCGTGGGCTCTTCAGAATTAATAATACCACAAGCCATGTTAATTACTTTTGTTGGAGTGTAAAGTGTTTGCCACTGATGAGAGCTAATGAAGGGAGGAACTCCTTGCTTTCACTCCGCTTTACTTGGACTTGAGTAAAAGTACTTTGGATCACGTACATCCCATTTCCTTTCCAAGAAGATACGACTTGCTCAGAGTTCCGTGCGAGTTTGATGTCCTTCTTCCAAGCAAATTGTAAATTGTGTGACAATCCGATTTGTATCATTGTAAAGGATTAGACACCAGAGTCAAAGTTGTGCGTGCGTACATTCCTACAAACTGGGGAACACGGTTTTTAGGGATAACTTTGAGTTTGAACTGTGAATGCGCAGCCAATGTCTATAGGATCGGAATTCAAATAGTGTAGATGTATTGGGAAAAAAATGTCAGGAAAGGGTTACACGTGCAAGTGAGAAATCAATTGTCATTATCAACTAGCGCAGCTATGTAGTTGCCGCCAGTAACTATTTTACAAAAAAGTTTCAAATAAATATGCAAGAGTAGAGTGCACCTAAACTCCTTTGCACTTTAGTAATTGTACTTCTGGGGAAGGGGATTCAAATTACAAGGTGCATTAATATGAGGATTCGAGGAAATGGGAGAGAGTGGTTTAACATCGGCTGAATATGGTTTGGTTGATGTCTGGGCTGACATTTCACCCATTCAGTCCTCCTCCTTGTCAGGTTAACTTTTGAAAGGACCATTGCTTGCTTTGCTCCTTTTAGTAAGTGCTCCCCCCATTCCCTCAATGTAGTTTTACCCACAAATGAATTTAATTTGAAGCACTTTCAACTTCCTCTCTCCATAAGTCGGTTTACTCTCACTTTGTTGAAGGAAGACAACATCAACGTACGATTTACAACGGAATGTGATTGAGTGTCTTTGACATTATACCCTATATGCACCTACTACGTGTGTAGTGTACATCTTCAGGATATCTTCGAAAAGCTTTATAGTTCCTTTCCGAAAATCTTCCAATCCATTCTTAAGACTCCGCTGTTAATGAAATCATGTTAGAATGAGAAAAGTAGAACAACGTCAACGACAGAAGGTGAGGAGATCTTTTGGATCCAGATTTCCACTCTGCCTAATTCCCAAAAAAGTTTCCACGCGGACTTGGTATATAATATTCAAGTTTTCCTCACTACTCCTCGATCCGGAAATTGATTCCCTCGAAGGAAATGTCATTGACCGTAAAAAGAGATATCCAAAGTGCTGTTGATATGGATTGGAATGAAAAGAAACAAAGAATAGTTGTTTGAAAACCATTTGCTCTGGCATGGATAATGGTATGAACTCCACATTAGCAGAAGAAAATAACAATGAAGACGAAAGATGAGCCAAAGTTTTTTAATATACGTTTCCTATCGTGTTATGCTCATGAAGCGCTTCCAGCTCAAATCCAGCTTAGCTTTTGCTATAGTAAAGAGTTTTTTCTTTCGTTTCAGAGGGATGGGGAACAAGATGGTTACATGGGGCCCAATTTCCGCTCTATTCACTCACAAGCCCCATGCACTTTTCCGGCAGGTGAATCTGTCCCTAGTTTGAAAATAAGCTGACTTGTCTGTCTTTAAGATGCTCCAAACTTTTAGTGCACGGAGGAAGGAAAACAATTGACCGCTTATTTATGGGAGTAAACTTTGCTGATACTGATAATGTATAGTTTGGATCCTTGAAATACATTGTGCTCCTGAGTTGTCCGAGTCAAGGCTAAAACGTGTTTGTGTCAAGATTGCCGTTTTTGATTTAGTGTAGGTATTGGGTGCTTGGATGAAGGCGAGGAAAGGCCCCCTTGTTATGTACAGCGAAGAAAGGGATGGATGTATGTATTGGGTGGCTTGGACTCCACCGCGTTGTCTGAGAAAATAATGGAAAGTAAACTTTGCTTTCGCAACTACGGCTGAGATTTGAACAACGTCACCTCATGTCCCTGATCAAATAGAAAGTTACAGACACTTGATCGAAAACTTTGAGGAATGGGCAGCAAACTCACCGCTTCAGTTCAAAATTGATATCCATGTTCCTTCGCTCACATGGGAGGGAAAGTGAAATGTGCACTTGAAACATGGGTGGATAATGTGCACTATATATTTTATGACAAATAATAACAACTTTCCAAATGCAGTTTGCTACGATTGAACTTTACGTACATAATTCAATGTGCGTAAAGCCAAGAATGGGATTTTCTTGGGATAAAAACATAAATCGTAAGAGGACCTTCATTCAAAAACGTAATTGCTGATTTCGGACAAGGCTGTGGTTGTGACACGTGGTAAGTCGAGCCCAAGAATTATGGTTGAAGCCGACAAAGTCAATAGTAGAAACCTGAGAAGCATGACGTCTAATTTCATATGTGTCCTACACTTTAACCCCTCTGTTTCAGAAAATCTTAAGAAAGTAAAATCCTTGCAAATGCTGAGAATAGAGTAACCCCTTCTTATCCGTTTCAGGGACAGAGCTGACGTAAAATTAGGAAGAGAAAGGGAGGATCAAACAAAGGCAAAAGTTTTGCTTGTCCCCATTCAAATTGGGTAGGGAACCCTACACAGTCCCATTCATTACTTTAATTCCAATGACAAGTCTACACTTGAGACCAGCAGAGCAGGCAGGTCCCTTTTCGTTGTACATAATTTAAATGGGGATGTTGACAGTTCAGTGGATCCCCAGGTGCACTACGGACGGAGGAGGAAGGAAATAACTATTTCTGAAAATGATTCACAAATACATGAAATTCAAAACTCCCCCACATTTGTATGTACATTACATGAAAATGTACGAACGTCGAGTCACACAAATTGAATTACGTTACTTCTCCGCCGTGTTATTTACGAATCCAAAACGGGAGGATAGGATAGGATACAAATTTGAATTGACTTGGTTATGTGTATTGTCGGGATGAAGGATTCAACGTATCAGCATCGGCCTTCGCCTTGCGTAGCAATGCGTTTCCATTGAGATTAAGGGGAAAAAATATTAAAGTCGTATTGAAGGAAGAAGTCAGTCGTCGCTGTCTGCTTCAGCCCACGTGAGTCTTTTATTCTCCAAATAAGCTTAATGAACTGTGAATGAAATATCTACTTTCTACGAAAAGTTCCGTTCGTAAACAGTCAGACGTCGCGTCGAATCTTTAAAGGATTTCCTTGCAAAGGATAAACCCTTGCATCGGGAAAAAGCGTCCCTTACAGTATTCCCAGTATCGCCTATTAGAATTCAAGCAACCAAACAGGACTTAAAGTTTTTCAAATATTTTGTTTTACTAAAATAGTCCATTTTTCGGGTTTGTATTTTTCTGCTATAGAATTACACCTTAATCGTGTCAAACGTAATTAACCTTAATCGTAGCAAGTCCAATAATTTTCAAAATCTCAACTACATTTTGTTTAGAAAGAAATTAATAACTTTTCATGCAAAAATTCTAAAAAAGCACGGGAAAAGTTGGAAAATAGCACGTGGAAAGAAGCTGAAGAGAAAGTTAGAAGGGAAAGCAATTTTGAGTGATGGAATAAAAGAGAGGAGACAGGTTTAAGGTTAGGGTCGGATATGCACTATATTACATATTACATGTACTATATCGTACTGTGCGTATTAATCATCTGCACGTGATTTGAATTTGATGAATGTGTGCCAAGTCTATGTATGCAGAGACCAGTATCCCAGACAGGCGAGGCTTGAGTCAATCTCAAGATTTAACCAATCAATGTAGAAAATCCTCTTGGCGGGAATCTAATTGAAGATGAGGATGGGATCCCGCCGTGCTGCTTTTTTCTTCTACCTCAACAACTTCAATTAAACTCTTCATCCATGTCAAATTATATGTACTACTCTCCTGAGTCAGGCTGAGCTATATTTGAAGCACCTTTAGAATTCAAATCCATTCGGGGAATCAATTGGTTTAATTAAACTAGAGCTGCCATTTTAATTGGAATAATTAAGATAATCCCACAAAAATAACTTAAGAAAAGAATGCCGCTACAATGAATCAGTATGGATATTGGTTTCTCTATCATCTCATTTCTCTTGATACAATATGTTTGCGGGGAACGTTCATTTTAAATTATTAGTGTGGATCCTTGCATATAAATTGATTAACTCAACATTACTTGAGTAATATCATTGCAGCTAAGTGCAATTTATAGTCTTTCCACAAGAAAAAGCAACTTAACTCCTAATACGGGCTGGCAGGGTAATTTCGCTTGAAAGAAATTTCTTCATGAAAATTTAAGCGGAGGAAAAATTATGCTTCTTTCCCTCTTTTAAAACGGTTTTTGTAACTCCAGGGGACCAGCACTGGAATTTTCCATGACGCATTCTAAGTTAAAACTAAATCATAGTTACCAATACCCAATTCATTTAATAGAAAAGATGGTTAGTAAATCGTTCAGAAGTAACAGATCCCGCAGAAGCCCGTAAAATTCGCCTCTAAAATAAGTAATTTTCTCCGACGTCGTACAACGGCTCCCCCAGTCCCAGTGATTACTCCTTACGAGGTCAACCCGGGGATCCTATTTGGTGAAAGCGGGAATGGTGTGAGGCTGTTGGAGTTTAAGTCGTGTGAATGCTCATTCCATTAAAGACCAGAAAAGACATTTCATGAACCACCACTATGTGTTCCCTAATAGAAACGTACTCCTTTTGATGCACTAGGAGAAAAAAAGGAGCCATAAATCCAACTCCATTAATGAACCTAACGACCAAAAATTACAAATCACTGCCTAACTACCTGATCCGGGAAACCTGGTTGAGGTCTGCTGATAATAAAATAAAACTTCAAGTCAGAAACGGAAATAATAATCCCACAAAAAAAGATTATTAGTACGAATGGAGCATGGTGGTTGAGCACAGGGACCCCCCGACCATGGAGTTCAAAGGGAACAAGAAATAAAACAACATTGTTCGTCCCTGAGCACAGAAGAAGCATGAAAAGTCCTCGACAATAAAAACAGGAGCAGTTGTTGTTATCCATGGAGTGCAAACTAAATTTGCTAGTAACGAATTACGATTTTACATCAAACCCTTCTGGTGTATACAGGAATGGAGTGTCATATGGTTTGAGGAAGAAGATTTTATGAGCTGGAACTGAACTGAAAAGGACATATAATGCTTCCCGAATGAAGGGCATAACCTCCCTTACTCCTCTCCTGACTTCCAATTAATCCGAGGAAGGAAATTTAACAGCTCCGACGTGTTTTGTTAGCTTTATATGTCGTAATCCTTCCCACAGCACACAGACCCCCTCCTTCTATTCAATTACATATCCCAGCCAAGTATTATTCAATGTTCGATTCCTTGGAAAGAGGGGACAGGAAATCCAGACTAGACGACTCTCCCTACGGCGGATTACAAAGAAACAAATATTTTCTTTGAATTTTATAACCATCCAGTTTCGCCTTTCTCTAGATGCGTCCACCGACTGGAGACTTTCATCGTGATTTTCGGATGCGGACCCCGCAAAAGAATGTGGGGGCCCCAGTGAATGGTGACACGACGATAATAATAATATCACTCCCGTCCAAAAAAAAATGAAATGAACGACCATTCAATGAATGAAGGCTTGAGCGGAACAAATAATTCCACCCGTCCTTTCTCCACACTTTTCCCTCGCCAAAATTCTCCCACAAAATCCCATTGTACAAGATTCCTCCATTGTCCATCTCATGACAAGCGTAGTTGACAGAGAATTTTGCTCGGGAATTACCTCAACGTGCGGCATACAAATTACATACACATTTTTACACCAGTCACTTGAAACTGAATTCACCAAAATTCTTGTACATATTTTGAATTGCTTTTTTTAAAAAAAAACTAAACAAATTCGCAGTTTTTTGATATCAGGTTATCTGCATTCTGCATAAAACAAAGTTTATCTTTTTTTTTCAAAAAGTTTTAAGGCACCAAACGTACGTAGAGCAGGGGAAGTCTTTCTTTACGAGTTCAAGTAAAAGGTTTTATGTCATAAACTTTCTCCTCATGCAAACAAGTGTTGCGTCATTTGTGTGTGTTGTGGGATATCTTAGAGATGTTATCATTTGAGCTTTACTTAAGCCGTCACCTTCTGTTTTAATTGTGTAGGAGTTCCCACCAGTGCATCAATAACTAACCCACCACTACCCACACCCGCCTACCCTTGAATAACTCAAGTTGGATTGAAGATTAAGATTTTTCTGAAGTATTTTTGAAAGTTTTAGTAATTATACTACTTGTTCCAAAGAAGGGAGGAGTTGTGTTGGAAAGATTCCCCGCAGATAAAAAATGCAGAAGAAACTTCAAGTTTCAGAAATATTAATGGGTTTTGAGTGCAGGGGGAGAATTTCCCCATCTGTCAAGGAACCAACTCCCGCCAGTTAAATTTATGCATTCAGCAAAGGTTACGGACGTCGACAACTCGTTTTTACAAAGACTGCTGCGGTCCTTGAAGATTAGGTTTGATGGAATTCATGGTGATTTATATTTGCTTTCTGAATTTGAGAACTTGTTCTCTTACACTGGCATTGGAACGGGAATGTACAATCAATTTCATACAGATAATAATGACATTTCCAATCCAATTTATACTTTCTGGAAGTTTATGTTTCTTTCCAAATTTCAAACTATAAATTTCTTTGATAAAGCATCATCAATAATACAATAACAATTTTGTCAAATGCACCTTTCCAATCAGATGGAATCCATCCACTCAAACTGGCAAGGAAGATACTGATACTGTTTTCCACGCGAGAAGCTGCTTAGAAAAAATGACTTGAAATAAAATATTTCACAGAAAAACACATAAAAGTGTGTTCTTGCTGCAAATGCGTGCCCCCAATCTTTTAGGATTTACTCATAAAGGTAAAACTTTATTGGACAAGAATATGCCGTGATGTTATCTTGTGGTGGGAAAAGCCTTGAGATCAAATCACAATTTACCTGATGTTTGAGGATTCTCTGGCTTCAGGTATTATTTTCCATTTCAATTTAGTAACAAGGCAACAACGCACTACTATATGTACCATTATCCTAATACACAATTGCGTATTGTAGTAAATATTCAAATTTAAATCAATTCACGCAAATAATATTTAATGATCCAATGAAAGTTTCTTGCCAATGAAAATTTTCCCGCCAAGCAAAAACACTAATGTTCGGCTACTTAATAGTTAGCAATTTCTTTTTAGTTTTGTAGACACCATTTTAATCCTTCCCTTCAGTCAGGCGGTGAATGTAAAGTGGGGGGAAAACTTTTCCACCATCATTTCTAATCGTAGCCTATCAAATCAATTCATCGTTAGTCCCACATTTCTATCCTCTAAATCCACTCCGTAGCAATTAGACATGGCTAGGATGGCACTACGTGCTTGAAAGAAGGGGGATTGGTTCGGGAAAACGACAGGGCTTGCGGCTTTTGTAACCTCGTCGTCAAGGACTAGGATCGCTTCAAAGACTTTACTCAAATTCCCCTGCAGTGATGCAAATTAATGATACCTTTCCACAGTAATGAATACATCCACCAAAGTATGGTTTTAGTCACAAAATTTTAAATAGCAACGCCCCAAGGTGGAAAAAAATGGGGCAATCCGTACATTAAGCAATTTACCTCTCAAAACTTTAACGAGGCCTACGGTAGTATTCGTGGAAATACTTTTAAAAAAACACATTTTCCTGGGCCTGATTCTATTTTAATTAAATTACAAAGTTAAGATTTATGAATCACAACTAGCGTGGCTAGGCGTAGACGTAGACGTAAGGAAAGTGGAGCATAACTTTACACTACCTGATTTATTAGTCTACGAGTGGGTTCCTCAAATTTAACCTGGCGCCAGTTAAATCATTTTTTGAAATTGAAATTTACTTCTGGAACCAGGTATGCTTTACGTTATTCCGGTGTGACAATGTTTTGGACCCGAAGGGAAAGTAAAATCTAGGAGTTGGGGAAGGATCGGCAGGAGATGGAATCCATGGAAATATTTTTTTTATCTTAACGTGGAGTAGATAAACGCATAAAGTTTGGTGCTGATTCATTATAAAAATACACAAATGAATCACTTCACTCGATCCTGATATGGGGGATTCAGCAAAGAAACTTTGGTGATAATGCTGACAGAAAAGCCGGCATCATGTCAGTAAATCAGATTGAACGCACATAACAGGCCTTGCTATTCCGTATCTCTCAACTACTTCAATTAAAGCAAAAAAAAAACAACTTGGTATACAAATTAATGTCAGCACTATCTGACCTATTCATGATGAAGAATCTTTATGGTGGATCAACAACCTCTCTTTCCGTAATTGAAATTTGAAGAAATTGTGTAAACATTTTTAATTGTACACTTTGAGCCTAGTTAATTTTGTTTGACTTTCCAGGAGTTCATTTTGAGAATTGCGGCGGCAGTAATGTAAATGTAACACCGCATTTGCCAAAATTAAAATAAAATAAAAGCTAAGCTTTCAATATGCACAAAATAAGTAAGGAATTGTATTACTTTGTTGTAGCGACTTCTGCTTCCTCTCCGGATGTGTGTTCTTCTGTGGTGTATTCCACAATAAAAGTTGTAAACTGTTATTTATGTGCATTTGAAGGGATTTCGCAGATCACTAAATATTCTGTTCACTGGTAAACACGTGGATTGGAACTGGTTGCTTTACTCAAACTTTGTAATATGCGGCGAGTTTGATTCCTTTAAGCGGCAACTGCATTCCTCCTCTTTACATTGCGGGGAAAAGTGAAAGTGAATGAGAAGGTAAACTCACCCCACTCACTAAACTTTACCCAAACTTTTTCTCATTCAAAACACTTTGCAAGGCGCAGACGCCTCTTCCCATCCTTCCAAGCTTAACGTTAGTAAGTCACAAAAACCAGATGGGTTTTTATGATAATACAAATGCTGACGGTGATCAAAAACTCACTTGGGATTTAAAATTAACTCCTAAAAAACAACATTCTTGGACATACAAATGCAAATCTACTATGTATACGAAAATATCACACACTTAACACATGAGAACAATTTTGCGGATAATAATGCAAAATTTCCGATGCATGGTAATGCATTTTGCATTACGACGAATCACAATGTCACGGCCACGGCTACCACGTCGACAGGGCATTAATTTTAAAGGAATTGCAGTAAATCCGCAAAAATATACTTCCACGGACATTTATGATTGTCACAAATTGATTGGCATACATATCGTCACGCGAATCCCCAATAAACGAGCTCATGTGCTATTTCCCACACCGCGAAATCCCTTACCAAATAACCAGGCCGGTGAGATTCCGGAATTAGTGAATTCGCATTAGCAAAGATTTTTGGCTTTTATTAAGCCACGGAATTGCCTTTCGTCGCGTGTTCACGTGCATTTATTGCTCATTTAGCCCATCGGTTCCCTCCTCATGCATTCCTTGTGAAACAAAAGTTTTTTTTCTCTGTCGGACTCCCAAACACAGTAGTCCTATTCTCGAGTCAGCTCAAATCTAGTTTTCCTCGTTAGATAAATTATCAAAGTTTTTGGTTTTACGGTTTTACTACAAGGGCGTCTGATTTCTGTAGACTTGGAAATAAAATGGTGGCATTAATTCCAACGACTTGCTACAGTAGTCGACTTCGCTAAATCGCATTTGCAGAAGGATCGGTGAGTGTGAAACTAAATCTTTCACATCCGAATATCTGACACTCCACAATCTCCCTTGTGGCATTTTTATCATCAAATGTAATCATCCTGTCGTGAGTGAGTGCTTGCATAATGATTAACTGTATGTATGATTCCAAAAAATAGAGACTCGTCTGTATATATGTACCAATGCAAAACTGCCTGGGAATCTAATTTCAGCTTATTGTCTTGATGACTGTGTCGCGTGAATGTCATTTGCCTGCAAATCCTGTTAAACCTGCATTTGCAACATTGCACTGATCAGTTTTACTTAAAACAAGATAAAAAAAAAGTGAATTGTTTTAAGTGGATTAGATTGAACATGATGAATGGATGCCACTATGCCTGATTAGAAAATTACTTCTAGCCAATTTAAGACCTAAGCATTGTCTTGTTATATATGTATGTATGTGCTGAACATAGAAAATAAATGGACCAGTCTGCATTTTTGAATTAGTCGGTCAATGAATGGCTCAATACAATAAGACACGATGAAATCCATGAAATGCGCATAAGGCTAGTGTTTAAGCCGGATATTATAAATCATGAACTTTTGGTTCGGTGCTGCTTTGAGTTTATTTAGAATGGCGACAGTATTCCGAGTTGAATTAAATTAAACTACTAAGTTAACAAAGTTGACACATGCGCTGCTGATTATTCAAACAATGTGGATTGCCTATAGCATGCATGACTAGTAGCTAAATTATGTAGTATGTATGTATGAATGTGTAAAATTATCTCACTGGTTAAGAAAATTAAGGGCCCCGCAAAAATTATTTAAAAAAAGTTGTGATTGGATAAATAAAATTTATTGGAGACCACTTTAAATTAAAATCTAAAGTTTGAAAATGAATATTAATACTGAGATTATTATGGCACTAAAAACCAAACCTTGAATTCAAATTCAAATCAATGTTTTTGAATTGGCAAAATATTGTGGCAACTCTTCATCGCACATCGTGTTCTTCCTCAATTTTAGCCGGCCTAACTTGTCTTGGGCCGAGAAGGCAGGGAGTCCCCCGAGTGTGAAAACTGCAAAGCTTTGTTTGCTTGCCAATACTTCCCTTGGAGAAAGTGAAACACTCCCCGAAAGAGGACGACGCTGCTACTTGGCTTTAAACTGCTTTCACCACTTGCCCCTTAACCCATTACTATGCTACTATACCCTGCTTTGCTTCAATACTTGATTGACTTGATAACCTTAAACTTTAGTGCACAATACTAAATGCTACCATTAAATTACATATTGACCATTACTAAATGTGCATTATGCCTGATAGCATGTGAGTTTAGTTCTTCTGCACGGCAAGGGTCGCTACTTCAATGTTTATGGATATAAAACCGCATGCGGAGTGCCGTCTTTCCTGGTGCCAAAACTTTGGCCGCAAATGGTTGATTTACAAATCTTCAAAATTGTAGACTAGAATAAAAATCTCAGCTCTATTTTGCTGAACGCTGAGTGGTTTTTCGCCAAATGTGCAAAATCCTAACCTATTCAACCATTCCGAAAGCATTGGATATCCTGAGTTTAGGTAACTTTCAAATCACTTCGGGGGTTTCTCTCACCTTATCTGAACACAACAGAATACAAGGATTACGAACAGAAGAATGTTTGTGAGGTGATAACTGAGAGTGATGGCAAATCCACTTGGAAAGAGTGACAAAATTGGAAACGACACCAGCAGATCTCCGAGCGGAAGGCGAAATTGGTGTACTAAAGGTAGGGATGGTCGGTCAAAGTCGAAATCCAAGTTTTCCCAGTAGAATTTGCCTTCCCGCCACGGACAGCAACTCTGAGTGCATTCGTAAAGAAAATGTCAAGGTACAACTGTTTTGGTGTCCAAACTTTTGTTTGCTGACAAAAGTTAAGTTTCAAACAAAATTTATTACTGCTATTTTTTTGAAAACTAGAGATGTCCGCTTGCCAAAGTTTGCAAAGTGAGAGCATAAAACATGGTCGTACGTAATTGTGAGAAAAGTGGGCCACCACTAAGACTAGACTAGACTGAGACAATAATAACCCCGTATCCAATCCTCACTCTCCCATTGTTGAAGGCTGAGAAATACTTTTGTAGACCCATGCATATAGCTAATGTCGTATAACTTATTATTGATAGAGGAGTCGGAAGCTATTTAGCAAAGGATAGAAGTCGGATTGTCGAATTCTTCGTATTCACTCCATTCAAGACCTCCATTCACCCGCAATGGATGACTCTTTCAAACTCAGAACTCTCCAAACTTTCTTTGAGGTTTGCTTTGTTCAACTCGTCACCAGTCTGGCGTCCTTCATTCTTCAACTAACGAAATGTTTTTTTTCCCTAGTGATGCGTCTGTTCTTATAAAGAAACCCAATGCACCCCAAACGAAGGTCATGCATTTGTAAAACAATCATGTACTGCACAATTCTTTTGTGGGAGTATTATAGACTTTTAAAGCCTGTTTAGTTTAAGACGTGCTTGGCTGGATCGTGGATCAGCATTGGATTGTGCAAGCAATTATCGGAGTAAAAATGGAAGTTTTAATTCTAAAAAAAAGTAAAATTGAGTTGTTTCCAGAAAGTCCAAGTTTAATTTGTAAGTTCATAGGTTTATACTCTAGATTTTTTGGCGTGCTCACATCACAGTCATTTCAAACAGCTAACCAATTAAATTCGACCGTTACAAATGGAAAAGGGCGATGACAGAATTAATTGCAGACATAAATCGCAGAAATTTCTAATTAGCTGAACTAGATAGAAATGACTAAAAACACAAGCAGTACATGGATTTAAACATTATAATTTTTCAGCATCCTTCAACGCAAGGAGCGTGCATTCTGTGCCAATTAATATAATGGAACTGGCTGTCCCTTGTGTTCATTAATAACTTGTGTCACTAAACTGACTCGTAATTCATTTGTAGAACGACATCCAAGCAATATGGATTCAGGCGCTCCACTCGAGGATATTATTGGATGAGCCGTGAAAAATTGATCACAGCGGAGGCGGAGGGGTTATAAGCCCATAATCAAATTTCGATACCACCGTCCCTCTGCAAAGAACGGGTCTCAAATGCGTTCCCTACGGCTCTAATTAGAGAGATTCCCCAGATTTCCACTCAATCTCCGCACATATATAAGTGATCGACTTCGATTCATCCAATTTTGGCTACATCTCCGTAGAATGTTTATTTTCTGCCCGGGGTTTCCTTCCTTTTGGGGAGAGAAATGAGTAAGGAATTTTTATGCTGAAGGAGAAATTGCGTCGGCTTTGAAATAGGGACAAATATATTAATATGTAATCCAGGCTTCCTTGATGAGAAGGAAGGTCGCTGACAACCTAACCTAACAACTCGGTTCTAACTTCACTTCTGACAGTACCGGAATCCAGTAAGCCATTCCCTCAAAATCGCTGTACATTATCCCAAGTATACATGAATGTTGTACTTTGTATTGGATGGGTAATTCCCACAGTCAAATTTTGTCCCACTTCATTTTCTATAGTGGGCAAGTTCAGTTTTCAGTGGCGTTTGAAGAGCTTCAAAATGCTCGGGACACAATGCTGAACGTTGACGGTGGCAAAGCCCTTAATCTATGCTCGTATTGTTTCCTTTCAACGTTTCAATGTTTCAACAGAGAAATTCAATTTATTTGACGTAGATGTGTTCGGACGTTCTCACAATAAGCTTACCCACATAAAATTCACGCCAGAATTTGAAAAAAGGTCCAGTGCTCTAAAAGTATTGAAGAAACTCTTGCACATCTAAATTGCACTTTGTCTACCAGGGGCCGTAAGCACCTTCAGTAGATCCCAAAAAATCCAATTTAACAACTCTCAAGAAAACAGAGGAAAAAGTGAAAAACTTTCTTGCTTGTCCAGTAAAGAGATACTTCTGTAAAGATGCACATTTTTCAACGGAATTCCTGAGAATCGCTTTGAAATGAAGAAAATTCGAAGCAACTTCAAATAGTGTCGGAATGTTGCGAAGAATAGTAAAGTTTCATTCGGAAAGTATAAACAACATGCGATGGACGGCGGCCCCTTTTAGGTTTAATGAAGAAAACTTCCCAAGCAATTTCTGTCAAGATGAAACAAAGAATTTAATTTTATGCACAGCATTAGCCAAATATGCTAGCCCTGTTCATTCATTTCCGTTCAATCCGGTTTCCTTTGAAAAAAGCGTAGATTTGATTTTTATGAACGAATGAATGTTATGCCGCCTTTCCGTTTGAGATTCTAGTTCATTAGCTAATCAAGACAAAGAACAAAACCAATATCAATATTTTGAACCTGTTTTGATTCAACTTGTGTACTTTGAAATTGTTTATTAAAATTCAAAAAAGTCGTCATTTTGATTTGTGTTAAAGTCAAGCTTTCAAATTCTTTAAAAAAAACAAAATTTTGACGGGCTCGCCCGGGAGTCGAACCCGGGACCTCCTGTACCCGAAACAGGAATCATACCACTAGACCAACGAGCCACCTGTCGGAATAAAGATTTACATGTATATAATAAGCAAATAAAAGTACACATGTAAGTTCACATGTGTTGTTAAGGCATTGTCTTAATAAATCATCTTTAAGGATTCCCGATGCATTTGACAAAATACTTCGACGGTCAATGTAAATCTGTTTGTGCACATATAATAAATTTGCGCGCGTCCCATAAAGATTGTTGATATCACCTCTACGATGAAGACAAAATGTATTAGAATGGCTTATATGAATCTAGTCATGCAAATAATTGATTCAACTAACAAGAGCTAGGTTCAAATTATCTTCGGTATAGCTCTTTTTTTGACGAATGAGAGAACAGCTCAACCCACACCACTAATGAGCACACATTATGTAATTCCAGCATCGCCAGCTGCGATATTTGCTACCTGGAGAATGCCACAAGCATGTTTGATCGTTTTAGGGCAAATGAAATGGAAATCTTCGGTGGTCTGGGTTTACATTTGAAACTCTCTGCGTGCTACTTTATATTTGAGCCACAGTTTCTTCAACTCCATGAATAACTTCACCCCAAGCGATTTGTAATGTGCGATGCAAGTTGGCGTCGCTGACATATATATTATAGAGATTTATATTCCTTTGAAACTCAGCCCAATGCAATTCAAAAACGCGTTCGTTCAGACAATGCATAAGCGAAAACTGAATTTCCGCCCGTCAAGTACTTACTTTCCAGGGAAAACCCATTCAATGCATTTTAAAATTGATTCTTTCGACTTACTCGAAACTAGACCCAAATGTACAAAAATGCACGACTCAGATTGTTCAATCAATCAGAATCCAACCCGAAAAAGCTTTTGCAGTTTCCACAAAGTGTTCTTTACCGCCTTTGATGATTTATCTCACAATTCGTCGTTGAATCAAGTGAAGGGGCAAGAAATCCAATTGATATTATAAAAATTCATAACATACCTGCATATTTAAGACCCAAGTGACCCTCGAGCATATCTTTGATTCCAGTAACGTTATTGGTGTCCAAATTGAAGTTGTCGTATGCCAACCCATTGTCATTCAAGTAACCGGCAAATCCAGACATGAACAGTCGACAAGTTTGAGTCCCTGATACTTCCTCCATTCCATCTCTCTCGTAAATCAGCATGGTTTTCTTCCAGTTGTGCCTGTTGGAAAATCAAAGTTTCTCTTAAAGTAAAAAGGCCATACAAATAACCTTGGCGAACTCCCACTTGTTGGTGACAGTCTTTCCAGAAACCATGCATGCAGTATTGGATCATGCTGGTTTTACAAATTAGCTTGTTTTTAATTAAATGCCTTTGCATAAGTGCTTCATACTGAAAACCACCAACTCCCTCGTTTATCCTAACCACAGGCAGCGTAATTAGAAAACTTAAATTGATATTGAGGGAATAAAGCTAAACTGAGCAATTAATTCTTACATGTTTTCGACACATGCATAAAATTTGAATATTCGGTGGATGTAAGCTAGTCCCTTAGGATCTCATTATTTGCATATACAGACAAGCATAAGCTGTGTGATGTAAGGAAGTGACATTGCAATAAATTTGAGAACGCCACTGCTCTTCACAAAAGTAGAACCGGACGGTTTACAAACGCAAATAACTTAAAGGTCATGAAAACGACCCATTATTCCGGTATTAACTTATAGGAATGAAGGAAAAGCCATTGCTTATCGACTTATTAGTAGGCAGAATTAAACAGCATACAATCGTATTAACTCGGATAAAATATATCAAAACAAAGGGGTAGAAATTTTATCATCTGCATTTGTTCAAACCCCAAAATTCATTAAGCGGAATCGGGAGGTTGGCAATATAAATAATCAAAGTGGCAAAAAGACCAATGGATGCGTGGAAAGTAAATTTGCATTCTGCTATTCTCAAGGATGTGCTCCCAAGCCAGCTTGAAGCCATCATAAAATTAAATTGCTTCAATAAGCTCGGAGGATTCAAACCTGTCGACAAATTACACATCAAGAGTGACAAACCTTTCGGCATAGCACCTCATTGCTGGGGGAGTTGCACTCTTTAGCATTTTCGTTGAACTGAAAGACCCGAAAGGCTCTTAGCACCTAATAAAAGACTCAAGACCTCCCACGTTTACAAACAGAGATTCGCACACATAGTTATTCGGTCGACTTAAGTTCGTCGCGGAACTTCTTAGAACTTATTGTATCTGCACAAGAAGTCTGTCTGTGCAATGACTTTACATTTCAAGAGTTTTACTCTTCATCCATGGAATCCTTGACTTGTCAAGAGGGTAGAAACATGCTCCTGGCTTTAAACATGCGAAAGGTTGCATTCAGTAAGACAAGATTTCAAATGGCTCAAAGTTACTTTAATATTTGCTCCAGATTTTCTATCCAGCTATGCTATGGACTGCATCAATGAAGAGCAAGTGGAGCGGCGTGCTTTCAATGGGATTAGACTCCGCACTTAAACATGGTCAATGAAAGCTCTCCGTTTTTGTACAAAGTTGAGAACCAAATGGACCGACTGTAACTGCGGACTAGCCAAACGACGAAGTAAGTCCAGGAGCCAGTGAAGGGATTTTGATAGACTACATTATGTTGGCCACCCGGACAGATGAACAGTTTCCATGGCCGCTTACACAAAATAAAAAGGGAATGAAATTGTAGTTTATATGCTAAATCTAACAAGGCTACGCTTCAGATGAGGAGAGGAAACTATTTATTTTAATTGGAAAACCCAACCCGGTAAATACCACGAATCCCTCTACCCTCCTGCTATAAATGCTTCCATTCAGTGCATTATGGAGCGGCTCTTTTCATGCATTACATCTATGTATGGCCTAGACAACCTTGGTCTCATTGACATTGCTGTACAATTTAAGAAGTGCTACTGAATCACCATGATACTGCTCCTTGTACAGGAAAATGAAAGATGTTATAAAACTAAAATCAATCTTCGAGGAGTAAACAGTTACTTGAACGGAAACTGATTACTACTACCAGTAAACCATGGCTAACAACAGCAAACCTACTTCAGGGTAGAGTATGTCAACAAAGACTTTCCAATAAAATGAAAGTAAGTAATTCCGGGACAGAAAGCCATTCAAATAATCGCTGCTGGACAGAACCAATTCGGGGTGACTCATCTGGGTTCTCTGTCTGACAAATTATGATGGAACATTGTGACTTTGTACTCAATTTACGCTGTGGAAGTGTGTCAACCCTTTAAGGCAATAAAATGATTGGGTCGGGTATCAGTCTGGTTGAATTTGAGCATTTTTGAAGTACAATTTACTACATTTCATTACGTAAGATAAATCAAATTTTTCTATGATCAATGCTTGCAAAAAAGTTAGTTTAATTAATTGAAGATTTGAGTATGTATGGCGTCCGGCACGACGGATAGCCGAGCTTCACTTGTGGAGTGTACGGATTGAGGAATTTAATAAAACTTTTCGCCTTCCTCGTTTTATGCAAAATGAAATAAAATTTTTTGCTCGTCATTTGCGTTCTATTCAAACGACGCGACGCAGCAACCATCAAGGCCCGGAATACGTAACGTTTATGTAGTTGACTCACGGTGTGTCTTTATAATAGTAAATGGAGATATAAATTGAAGTTATTCAAGCATTCCAATTACTGAGAAAACGAGTTCATTCATTGCATTGCGATAACAGGTTTCGTTTGGCAGCAATTCGAAATGCTCCGCCACGCGCCAGCCTAATAAATTTCTAGTCCTGACTGAATAATCTTAATTGGCAGCCAGAGTGAATCACACGTAAATCTTTGTTACAAATTGTCATTGCCCTACGCAAAGGAAAACCCTATAACCTGTGTTCGGTCCTTTCCCATAAATCATTTCACTGTCTTCCGTT
This sequence comes from Orthonychiurus folsomi, assembly GCA_036851895.1. Lineage (NCBI taxonomy): Eukaryota > Metazoa > Arthropoda > Collembola > Poduromorpha > Onychiuridae > Orthonychiurus > Orthonychiurus folsomi. The sequence continues at coordinate 40,148 of JAAXYW010000212.1, forward strand.
CCGGGTAAAGTAGTTTCGAGGGCAACAATTATCCAATTATCAAAGTACAGTTGAAAGTTTCTCCAGAAAATCCACTCTAGTAGTGCTTGGGATCACCGTCCATCCGTATAATATGTCCTGCGTGGAATAGAGCAACCTAAGCAATGGATAATCTGGGCATGTTTTTTCTGTACTGCTCTTCCAATTTTTTGGTTTGGGGCAATCCATTTTAATAAACTAATGGTTTGCATTAGGTTGCAGATCAGGATGGTGAAGGTGCGCCCGGTTTATTACATAGGATTTCATTAGCTGAAAATGTTTGTTTATTATTATTTGGCACGAATGCACCTCCTGAAGGCCTCCCTATGCTTAGCTTTTTAATTGGAGTTCCTGGCAAATAAATTGACTAGGATAAACAAGAATCCATGCGGCGCTACTTACTTAGTAAATATCTTGATAAGAAAGTCGTCCAATTCCGCAAAGCCAAGCCCAGTCCTTGTTGTCAGAAAAAACTCGGAGAACGGTGAAGTCTTCGGTGCAGAATAGTCAGCCGTTAACGCACCAGCTGTGAGGAGAGGTGTTTCCCAAAACCTCATAAAACGAGCGACTGGAGCTGTCAAATAAACGGTCATGAATGTCAGGCATTTAACATTGTGGAAAAGTGCTTCACAAATTTATTAAAGACACAACTGGCGGAATAATATCAGAAATTCCGTTTGGCACCCTTAATCTTTAGCCACACGTACAACATTGTGTGAATCCCACTTTCTACGGAGGGGTTCGGAAATAAGAATTTGGGTCAACACTCAAGTTAAATTATTCTTAAATACGATTTAAATTAAATTCCTGAGCCAATGTGCAAGTAGGACAGCTGGATTGTGTTACTTTTCAAATTATACATGGTAATTGCATGTCAGCAACCACTTGAAAGCCCTCAATTAAAACAAGAACAGATATACTTATGAGAATTTATTAGTCATTTTCAAATCCGCACCGTTAATGACGCACTAAGCACATGCAAGTAGGCAAAGACAAAATCAGAAATAGGAGAATAATGTGCAAAAAATATTAGACACGCAAATGGTTTCCATATGTCAACTTCTTGCAAGTTAAGTGTGTATGTGAGCACATGGCAAACATCATCAAATTGCAGGGTTATTAGAAAGTGAAGTTTGCATGCCCCATTAGCGCCAGTCCCCAGAAGAACCACTTAAAGCAAACATTTTTTTTGTGAATAGCTAGTTGTGGATTTGCAATGTCAAGGGTTGTGCACTCTTAGTTGTACATAAGTAATGTTTGAGGTATTTAGGGCTCGCATTCGCATGATCAGATTTGAATGGGATATGTTATGGACATAGCTTACAGCCAAGAACCCCTGCGAATTCCTTATAATTGAAAAACTTTATTCAAATTTCGGACAGTAAAGACAGAAAGATCTCTAGTTCCGACTTAGCACTCACTTTTTTTAAAATGAATTTCATATTAAAATCCAATCTAGGTTCGAATAATTTATCTAAATTTAGACCTGAATTGCAGTATGCACTATATAAATCATGCAATTTGGAAATTGTAAAAACAATATTTCTTTTGCAGATCTTAGAGATACAACTCACAGTGGATTTTAACTTTTTTGCAATTCTGCTGTCACTTTGACTTCCTGGAATTCGTATCTTGATTGCGCTTGGAACTCAAGTGTTCCATGGAATAACGCCTACTTCAAAATCAACATACATTAAAACAGCACGGATATTACGAAAAGAAATAGAATCTTTACAACAAACAAATATTTTTGAAGTTCTACGTAGAAACGTTTGAGGCATGACTTGAGTTACGTATTTTATGGGATAGCTACCAGGAAAGATGAGATATCCTTGCGAAAGGGAATCCGTTGAAAGCAAATAAAGTTTCCGTTCCCAATTCAACTGAAGTGGACCAATAATTCTTACAAAACCTAGTCCCATTTCCATCCATCTACTCTTTAAAAGCCAGGATAGAAGAATCCGGGCTAAGCTTTTCGCATTTCGTCTTTAAATTTATCTTAAACATCCGGAACGTGCTAACTTTTTAGTAGCCATTCATTTTATTTTTCTACTACTTAAATTTGCTAGGGTGTACCAACGATTTGATGCGACAATGCAACAAACAAGATGCAAGCTAAATTCAGAATTTAGAAATGACTTTACTAGCTGGTCATGTATAATTATTTGTAATGAGAAAACTATATTATATTGAACATTGAATATCTAGTACTCTAACCATTAGCCACTTGAGAATAATTTAAGTTGGCAGCTCTGTTATGCTATTATTTTTTAGAATCCGCTGGTTTGGACAAGAATAGAATATTAATCAAATAAAACCCAAAGTAGCCAATAGCAAAGCAACAAAACGCAAAATGTTCACCAGAAGAACGTCGTCTACTTTACTTAAAAACTTCTCAAGTAAATGAAGCCATCCCGTGGCTTTCTGGTATCCGATATTCATGCACAAGCAAAATTCGCAAATTCTTCTTCTGCTTCCCTAAGAAAACTTTGGATACTTTCTACAGGTTACTTTAGAAATCATATTGGGTCATATTGGGTGGTCACGTGGTTAACAGTGGGACCATATGATTCAATAATATATGGAAGTCTATGTGAGTGATTCGTAATACAAAAAATGGATTATGCAAATAGAGCGCAGCCTTGAACATCTTGGAAACTTTCTTGGATGGATGAGTGTGATAAATTTGACTAGCAAAAAGGAGCCACGGAATTGACTCATTATTCCCGGGTGCTTTCTCTTCTTAAGTGTTTGCCGAAGCTCCGAAAAAGTGGAAACAATGCTGGTCTAGTTCAAATTAATTCATTGCATGAACTTCCCTTACAATTTCAGACAGGAAATTAGATAAGGAGCATTGATTCACTCCCTTTCCAGCCATCAGTATGCGTGGTGTGGCTTCCTTCATGGAACAAGATCAGTAAACAGCAGCCATCGGGAGGCAATTTCTGTTCCGAATCCCGTGCCCTTCTTTATTCTGTTGCAAGTTGTCTGCTTCTATAACTGGTGCAAGATTTTATAGCTCCTTTATTTTTGCACATGGGCTCATCTTCGCCTAAGGATACATTCCTCACATTCGTATACTTTAACTTAATTCAAATATGTTGCAGACAGTGATAACTCTACCATACTTTTCCTCTCGAAGTTTCACTATTTCATTACAAAGTCGGAAGTGGGAAATCCTTTTATCGTGTCAAGAGAGAAAATTCGTGGCGACGTATTAGGCGCCTCGCCTTGAATGCCTTGCCCAGAAAGAGCTCCTAATTGTAAGTGATGTACAAATTACACATGCATCATCCTTTGCACCAAAAGTCCCATCTTGATTTTATGGAGCAATGAACTCGAGTTCAACCCACTTGGAAAATATGCAGAAAATACAAAGGAAAATGGTCTATATATGGATGAATCTCTTAATTTCCCTACAAGTTATCCATGAAAACTGCAATAATGTGGTAAACCCCTTCTCGTATCTATATAGCTTGGAAATCCCACAACTTGGGCGTGGGTAGTACTTGATTTTCACCTCAATGACTTTGTATTAATTACTGAGAAAGATGTAATTACTTTCTATACTTGGACAGTATCCACACCCAAACCCCTGATTAAATCTCAGTTTATTAAAACCCTGTCCGAGTAAATTGGATTTTCACTGAAATGGCTTTGCACGATGAGAGGATGAAACAATGAGAAAATTTGACATACATGGATTGGCAAACACGCAATCAGGGAATACAACTGGTTGGTTTATTTATTGACAGCAAACTAAGTGACCACAGATCAAAGGCTGTAATTTTCATTAAAACCCGGTATTCTCTGAAGAATTATTTACACCCCAAACCTCAAAACCACATCACTCACCAGGGAAATTATTGCTAAATCATTAAAATGAAACCTCAACAGCAGGAGGGAGGTTCGGAAGCATTGAGCGGCTCGACTGCATGGCCAGCGATGCTACAAACTGTAGAAATGCATGAAAAGCACTAAACATTAACGAAAGGTGAAAGCAAAGTTACGATGGATTAATACCTCACTTCCCACTACTTAGAATCCAAGGGTCTCTGTAAATCAATTTCCTCGGATTCGGAAAAAACATGCAGGAAAGGAGCCCATGTTTACTTATGGGGAACAAAGGACAGCTCTGACGTAGAAAGGCAGGCAGGCTCCAATTCTAATTCCACCAGTTGCGCTTTTATTACTAATTCAGGACGACGAATTCAACAAAACTTTTGGATTTACGAAAGAATGAATCCTGGACAGAATTAATTATTACTTCCTTTCTCCTCGTCCCTCTCTGCCGGTAACTTATCCATTTGCTCATGTTAGCTTCAAAGTTGCGTGTGAGCGTGAACACGGGACTGCAGATTGAAACAAGTTCCATTCCTCGTAGGCCCATGTAATTGGTTTCCTTCAAACCAGCTCAACATCCAAACAGAGGACGACTGAAGTCAAACTCCAAGATAAATTACTAACTTTGCATTTTTGAAGAAGAAAAATTGGATGATGGATAAGTTTAACGCGTTTCTTTATCTTCTTGTACGATTCATCAGCTTTGAAAAAAACTGTCTACTAAAACTTTGTACTAGCGTAAATATCTTGTCAATCATTGGCTTTCCTTTTTGCTTGATTGAATGGTAGTTTTAGAACAAAAACAAACAGTCCAAGTTAGCCTAGTCAGATGCCGGGAATGTTGAGGCTAGGTCATTCATCAAAATTATAATAGGCGAGACTAGGAGACTGCCGTCCGTTATTCCCATGTGTGCATAATTCATATTGCAAATATTTCCCAGACAGTGCTTTTAGTGAAAACTTTCTCTGTTCTTAAGCAAGTATTTTTTGCAAATCCTTCGATTAGAATTGCATAACAATGTCTGTCTATAGTCTCATAAATATTTAATTCGCTTTTGCTTTCCCCCTTACATCATCGTGCAAAAAAGAACTAGATGCTCTCTGTTCTTGAAATGCAAATTTATCGAACCACGACGGCCTTTGTTTTATTATTAAATAGCGTTCGAACAGGTCATGTATTGATTTGCTTGAAGGGAATTTCAGATGGGTTTTATCGCCTGAGGCAATTACCAGTGAATGCATCAAGAATTTCTATATTGCAGCTAAACAGGCTAGGATTCCAACTTTTTCATATAAAACATAAATCCATCCGTCTTCTGTGCAAAATAATTAATGCAATAATTTCTGGGGATTGGCATCATGAAGTATGCATACAATTTAAAAATAACATATTGCGCCATGTGCAATTTTTTTTCGAGAATGCATTGCAGCTTGTGCTAAAAGCAACAACTCAATCCCAACGTCAAAGCTAAGCCATGTAGTGGTTTAGTGTGACTGACACCCCAGTAAAAGACTTGGGAATATCTGAAGGTCGGACGGAGTATTTGAACATGTTTTATGTCATGCCTGGTCGTTATGTTATGTATTAAAACAAGCTGTAGTTTCTGCTGACTGGTGGCTGACGATGGCTATTGTATTAAGCTGAGTTGAGTTATAGTGCATATCATTCATAAAGCGCCAGTTAGCTCCCACCAAAATCTTTTCTGTCAGTTCGTGTCTTCTTCACTTGGTAAACATTTGCAGTCGCGCTCCTTCAAATTTCTAATTTTGGATAGGTTAAACCTTTAAAATAGTCAGAAAGTTTGCAAATTCTCTCCCCGTCTGTTTTTACGGTTCTTTCAGGCTATTAAAACACAAGTCAATTTTCGGAATTGGATAATAACGTTATCTGCACGCTCCCAGAATTGGAAGTTTTGGGGAATATAAGGGAATCCGATTTAGGGACGGATTCCGATGCCTCGCACGGCCGCCCCATATTCTAAAGATTTTCAAATCCGAGTACCGCAACTGTGCCAGCAATTGTAAAAGCGTATTAAAACTATTTCGACCAAATTCTTATTTCCGATTGATTGCAAAAGGTCGCCCTATAATACTATAACGCAACTACGACCATAATAGAATCAAGTTTTTCTTAATAGAGCTGGTGCCTGATTGAAGGGAATGATTTCGTATTTAAATATAGACAAAACAAATGTCTTACCAAGTGCTAATTCACAGGAGGGTCCGAAGAATACCTGAACAGTTGTGTCGAACATGAAATACCTCATAGCTTCCATCGGTGCAAACACATTTGAACACTTTGAGTCACTGTAGTGCAAGTTCACTCTGTAGTCTGGCAGCAATTGGAGTTGTTTAACTTTTTGGAAGCCCAGTATTATGGCAGGGCCAGTTCTTCTCATAGACGCGACGTACCATGGGTCCACAGGAAGGAGAATTGTTACATTGATTTCTGCCAAAGTCTCTTCGTCATCATTTCCAGGTCCCAGGTTAATTGTATCCGTTGTAAATGGAACTGGGTTTAACACCATTGCACCGCGTGCCACATAAAATAACGTAAGGTAAAGGGGAAAAGTCAGAAGTATTCGCCCAGACATCATTCTTGATTATTTCCGTCGGATTGAGACAGAGTGGGATATTTTGAAACTTTTTCTTTCTTTGAATTATCAGTCTTTCAGCGGAGAGGAGTAATACATTTCTATTGCCACACAGTTCTTATAGCGCTTCAGTTCAATGACTAATTTCGAATTTGTCCTACTCTCAATCCAAGGAAGGATTTTCCATTATTTCCCCGGCTGTAAACTAGATACTAGAGTGTGATGACAATTGATAATGTCCACCTCAATTGCACCATTTCACCATCACAACTGCACTCCGGTATTAATTTTGATTCATTGTCTTGGATTGCCACTTACAAGCTCCCGTCCGTCGTTTTGCCACACCTCTTCTTTCGTCGTCGTCGTCGACTGGATCAATAATCCTAAACTAAGAATTTATTACTTTGAGATTGGCACTGGTTTAATTTATTGGGGGATGTGCTGGGTTCCAATAAAATATTTTATTCCACTGGTGTGAGGTTTATCTGCAATTCTGAATTTGCTTGCATGTGATTATGTATGTATGTTCCTCAGATTGTCTCTTCTAATTGCAAAATCGTCGTCAGTCAGTCAAGGGATGAAATTGTAGCTCTAATATGAGCCCAACCCAATGGGATGAATTGAGTGATGCTGACTCTTCATTTACACCGCTCATTACCACTCCGAGTCCAACAAGTACGTACTTGTTTGCAGAGATATTGATAAAGTGCTTGGCTTTCAAGAGCCGGAATCACAATCACATATCAGGGCAAATTCCCGGGGAAAGGAAATTGAACAAAGATACTTTTTTTTTCCGTGGAGGGCAGATGCAGGCCGCGGACGGCTGTCAACAACCACCTCGCTCTCTCCAACCAACTGCCAAAATCTCAGGCTCAATTCCCTTCGAATTGAAATTAGTTATTTGTGGTTCATTCGATGGAAACTTTAATTCCTAGCCTTTAAACCAAGTTAATTTATTAGCACGAAAGATCGACTCCACAAGAATTTGGCACACAGCACGTTAAAGGAATTGTTTGCTTGGACGACCGACGGCGTGGGAATGACCATCTATTGATAGGTTGGATTCTATTACTGGACTCATTGCAAGGACTGAGATGGCTAAAAATACTCCATCAAGTCACTTATCAACTCATTTATCTCATAGATAATGGACCACATGATGATGTTCCCAACACCTCACCCACAAATTGGTAGTTTATATTGAGTTATTAGCATACTCACTCACCATCCCTCCATCTCTTCAATTGTACACCTCAGATTTTACAAGGGGGTGATTTCTATCCACTCCAAAATCCACAAAGTCTTTTTTTTAACCCCAGGTGTAATTGCACTCACCTTTTTTTTTCCTCTGCCTGCCGAAGAACAAAAATTCTTTCAGTATTGGAGTAACGTACGTACGTAGGAGTCAGTCAAGAACAGTTGATCTCGAGTCAAGTCTTCCTCGTGGAACAAAGTTGGTCTGAAGATTTCTCCCAACCTGCAACTGTCACAAGGCAAGATGAAGAACTGAGCGAGCACCGCCAACTTTTCTACCTCCTTTGCCTCCCGCTTCCCGAAAACTCCGAACCGAAAAGAGAGTTCGACACTCACTTTAACGGGAAGGGATGCATGCATGGGTTTGTTTGGTTGTATCGTAATCTGTGAAAAACTGTTCCCCGCACTCCTCTTCAACCAATGGAATCTGGAAAATCCTTAGTTCGATGGCGACTATTTTATAAACTGGGGAGTCATTGCTAAATAAGTGCGTCAAATGATGCCAATTGGACTACAACTCAGCGCCTGTGTTGTTTGTCGACCCAATGTATAATGTTGATCACCATTAAACTAATGATGAAGCAGTCGCTAAGTCCAAGCAAACACGACGACACCGCCGATCCACACTGCCGGTTCTGCATTCAATTTTGTATTTTTTACACTGTCTGAACTACTATCGGTCGGTACAATAATAAATAACACGATTGTCCGAAACAAGGAATCTCATTTATTATCGACTGATAACCAGAAACAGTTGTACGCTTCACGTATGGATGTCTGATAAGGACGGATTGATTGATTCGCAGAAATTATTGTGTGACCAATGGGACCTAATTCCGCACGATTCAAAATTATTGATTACAAAGAAATAAGTAGAAACAGAGTACATTTACTACTTTTATGTATTAGACATGTGCAATGCAAATTATATCCAAAAGTTAATTACAATTGCAAAATTTGAGTTTATTGACAAATGAAGATTATTACGGTTGCGGTATCTCGTTTGCCCAGCACTGGGTATATATAAAAGTCGAGCCGTTTTAGTCGTTTAAAGCACGTACCGATTTGTCAGGGTTATTGCAAATTGTTGATGCAAAAAAAATGTTCCCTTATGAAATATGCCAGAATTTCAATATCTGCACTAGTAGAGTAGCATGAGCACCCAAATATTTGTAAATTATGGTCTAGACCCCTTTACAAGTATAGTTTACAAGCTTTAAAAATCAAATCGCTGCATTTTTTATGATAATTTTTTATGCGTTTGATAGAAATTAATTATGAGTGCAACGAATATCGACGCGCATTAAATTCTTGTATTTGTGAGCATCTTGGTTTCCGCAGACGAGGCTCACGACTTCACGACGACGGTGGTTGCATGTTGCGACGTCTTGCCCTAACTCGTCTAAAGCAAATACAGTACAATGCAATTTGTAAACCAGAGCCGGAGCTTAAATGATCAAAACGCAAAATGCAATTTACTAATCTCACTCTACTATTAACCAAATAATCTGCGTATCTCCGTCCGACGTTTTGTTTTTTTTTCGTATCCATGGCGTTATTTTTAAATTTTGCACTCCTTAATTGCTTTGACGGCGTGGCGTCATCCGGTGTTTGTTTTATTCGGTTTCTATTGCGTTATTTTTACATTTTGCAATTTTCTATGCTACAACGCTAACTAATTTTCCCACTTTCGTAGGAATGTGATTTTGTGTTTATGTGTGATTGTGTTTTTGAATTTATATAATGTACTATATAAAGTTTACAGTAAATTAATTAATTGAAATCATAAAACTAATTTAATCGGGTTAATTTTTTTTCTTTTTGTTAGTTAACCGTCGCCTTAGACAATTTTAATCAATAGTTGAATATTTCTGGCCCTGCTTATTTTTGATTAAAGAAATGACTCCGCCAACACATTACACATTGTGAAGATACGAATGGGTCTAATTGACCAATACTTCGAATAAATCATTGGGTTTGATACAGCAGAAGTAGGATGTGTAAATATTCACAACCAAATTGGATGTGTCATCTGTTAATGTAAAAAAAAATCCTGTTTTAGAGTTACTTATCTTTGGTGATTTTCCAAATGTGGAGTCAAGAATTATGGATTGAGCAACCACAAACACGGGCGGCACTTAATTTGCTATATGCTT
>JAAXYW010000213.1:0-49957 GCA_036851895.1 Orthonychiurus folsomi
ACGATTGTATTTTGTATATGTATTGTACTGACAAATGATTCCGTCTAATGTTCAGCCCTGATAAAAATGAATGGTTTTTGGGGAGGATTTGAAGGTTTTGAGGGAAATATTTGCCAAGACTGTTTGTTCAGTTGATTATCTCTCGTCTAGTGCCTCGTCAGCCGCTTAATGACTTTTTGCTGATATCTTATGTTGTGTGTGTGTTCTTTCTTGAGACAAATGTCGACCTTGGGCTTAAGACTGTCGAGACGGACGTTGATTGTATTTCCTTGCATTCCGCACGGTTAAGAGGCAAAGTGAGGTCGTCTTCATAATAGTCATTTATGAGCTTTCAATTTCTGTAGACTGTAGACGGCGACTCGACTCAGGAGTTGATAAGAATTCAAACTTTTCCTTTCAAAGTGTAGCCTAGCGTTAATTTTAAGTCCGAATTCCGCATTTTCATCCATCTGTTTCTGTGGGGTGGTCCTTGATTTGGGATTGTTTGTGAGGATGCGGCATTTATTTGTTGTATTGTTCCTGAATGTCATACCCTGGTATTTATTCCGGGCCATGACGTTGTTTAACACGACGGAGGGATGTCTGGCATGGCAAGCCCCACTGGGACCTTCCTAAAAGTCAAAAAGAGGCAGCCCTCAAATCTGTACTATGTGTTTGGTGTGTAGGTTGTAGGATATGCGGTCATGCAATGTAATGGGACAACGGAGATTTGGAATTTGGATCTTTTGAGTTAAGATGAAAACGAAGACTTTCGTCTTCCACAACTTGACATTTGGCACGGAGCAAGAGGGGAATGGAGAAATGATGGATTGGGAATTAAGCTCAGGCCTATGGTCATTATGCGTTATGCCATGCCAAGGGTTGGGGTTAGTGGAACATTTTTCGACAGCTTGATCCTCATACAGGGGACCCTAGTTTGTTTCCATTGACCTCACCCGCTCGGAGTATAACGAGATATGTAATCCATACTACTGTACTTCGTTTCGTTGGCATTCAAGGCAGAGAAATTTTGAGAAAATAATAGTAAGGGAATAGCACAGCCCAACATAACGAGGTGAGGTGGACATGAGGAACCATATTTCTTGAGATTGTTTTTAGTTTTGGGAAGAATTAGTAAGAGGTTGTTTGTACTTTCGATTGGGTTTTGCATTTATAAGGGGATGAGCAGGAGACCACATGACTTCAGTGTTAGTGAGCTTGACGAATTTTATTATGGCGCGAGATTGAAGAACTTTTTAATAGAAATTATTTGTTTTTAATTTATTTCAAGAACATCTCATATTGAAAATGACAGGGTCGGAGGATGACCACCTCTAGAAATCATCTCGTTTTATTTTAGCAGCCAGTCAGTCCCCTAGGATTCTGAAAGGCAACCCAATTCTTTTGCAGTTACAAGATATTACGACGGCTAAGAACAAAATGCATTGCAGTGGAAAGATTTGGGCATGAGGGAACAGAGGACGGAAACCTTTCCCTCGTACCAGCCCCGGCAGACCTAGCCTTAACACAATCCCCTCCAGTTTATTATTCTTTTCCACTCGAGAATTGATATATGGGGTCCAGATTCATGTCAGACACATTCAAGGGAATCGGCTCAAATTCCACCCAACCCAACCAAGAGTTGTATTTTACTCTGGATTCTGGAACTCCTCTTCTCGCTCCGCTTCTCCTCATTCCATATTTAAGTCCCAAATGACTGCAATCAAGTCGGGGACAACAAACCGACAAAAAGGGACAAGTTTCACCTTTCACAACAACTATATTTAGTCGAATTACATTGATCCTTACCGCGGAGTGGTTCATACTCCCCCAAAAACCAGTTTTCCAACCAAACGGACGACCCACTTTTGCGTGAAATTAGTAATAAATTAAGTTTTACTTCTATTCTATATCCTCACACTATTTTGGAGGGAAACATTTATATTTTCAAAGTCCGACAGTCTACCAAATAGAGAAATGCATCCACAAATGGTCAAATGTTGTAAATGAAGGTACTAATTAAACCAGCCCCGTCTATATATGACCCCCACCATGATTTGCATTGAATCCAACCTGCAGTGTGCACTAAAATGCACTGCAATAGCTCAATCATTACAAAAATTGCGGTCATTAGACCCTCCGGCTAACTAGTAGGCCACCCACGGTACACAAAGTAGGAGCCATTCATCCCACACGAACAAGTGTGAAGTGTTTCGACGCAATAAAACGAAAGCTAATAATACAATATAAATAAATAAAAGTTCATTTTGGATTATCCCTTGTCGCGGCTGACTTGGTTCATATACAACACAGTAAACATACATACATTCAATCATAAGGACGGGCCGCCAAGTCGGGATCAACTTTTGAATCCCCCACCACTAAATAAATCCCCTTGAAAGTAGGTGTGCTGTAGCGCTTGGAGGACTGATAGCTCCCTGGAAATCCGATAATTGTTTAGTGGCCGGTCATAAAATTGAAGGAATCGTCCATGAAGGTGAGTCAGGATAGAAATCGTGTACTGCCAGCTGGCAATACACATACATACATACATAGATACAAGTTTTTGGCGGGCCTTGATGAATTTCGTGGCCAGTATTATGTTCATGGGACCAGGTTTATACGGCGCTAATGGATGTAAAGTGAGGGGCTTAAGAATCTGGAGGATCCGTAGTGCCGGTGAGATAGCTGCACATTTTTATGGTTTGGACAGATACGGAGGGAAACCGGGGCTCTTCAAAGGGAATTTATTGTTCTTATCATATTGGTGATAAGAGTTTTGAGGGGGTTTCAGTTGCTGTTGGGTTGGTTGCAGTTAGGTTTTTGGGAAGTCCCTATGAAAAATATCCATTCGCTTCGGCTCCCTGAGTATACAAGAAGGAATCCCAACTGATTTTCTCCTTCGTTGTCGCGTCGTCTTCTTCTATCGTGTCGGCGACTTAAAGGATTTCCTTTGAGATGTTGCTGACGCTGCTCTCTGTTGCTGATACCTTTGGATTCACGTGATGCAATGAACTGATGTAACTTGCTTAGCCTTCGGCCAACTAAGAATCACACACGAATACACATCCGCAGATGAGGCTGGCCGAACATCTTCGAGACTTGAATTCTTAATTGATGTCCGTTCGTGAGATGCGTGTGTACGTTCATTAGTCTTACCCCGCTAACCCATGATCCGCTTTTGCCATTTCCAAGGGTTGTTTTTCTACAAGAATAAAAAGCAATAAAATAAAAAGCTATTGCCATACACATTCCCATTGTTAAAAAATATAGCAGGTTAATTTGCAGTCGAGGGCCAGGGCTTCCAAAACAATGTACGCACTATACGCATGCGTAGTGGTATTAGGTTCATTACATACGCTCGTAGTAATACATAACATAATGTAGCAGCAGCCCCCTTGTTCCCTCGCCGCCATTTTTTATGTCCATGATCTCAGAAGGGTCCATTCCGGTTCCTGAGGGCCTTCAAAGGCACCACATGGAAGTTTTTCAACCGCGGCATGGATTTTAACATTACAAGTTAGATGTACGTAAGTACGTAGATTTTGACTGTAAAAACTTCGTCGTCCGACCTCCCCGGCCGTGGCCGTGGCCGTCAAATCCCAACTTTTTATGGTTGAGGAAAGGGACGGAAGATGAAGATGAAGGAGAAAAACTTCAGCCTGGCTTGGCTTGGCCTGAAGGGGTGGGATGCAGTTTGTTGCATTGCAAGGGATAGGGTTTTCCACGTTGAAGACTGCGTTACATATTTTCTTCAGTTTTTTGCTCCCTTCGAGTATACCGTGTAGTGTGTAGCAACAAATCAGTCAGCAGTATTTCGGGTGAAATGCTATATACATTTGAAAGGGGACCATAGATAAATGCATGGTTTGGCATGGGGGTGACTGGGAGGATTTCCATTCGTGCATACTGCATTGCCCCACTGTTTTGCCTACCTCAAAATGATAATGTTCGGCTTCAAACACCCTCCATTCTGTGCACTGCTGCACCACTGATCACAACACATCGGAAGGACGACGGTAGTTGATTTTTAAATTGAAAGTAATTTGAATTCTGGTGCTTGTCAAAATAATACTGGAAAAGTTTAAGGATTTTTTTTGACGTGACGTGAAAGTTTTTGAAATTTCTGCAAAGGCGAAAGGAAGCGGAAACGCAGACGGAACGGAATCAACAAAAGAATTTTGTTCGAGGAGTTCAGACGCAGACGGAGTGGAATATTAAGGAATCAGTTTTCAAATTTGAAAATTGAAATTGTTGGATCTGACGACGATGACCGACGGGTTTAGTTCATAGTTTGAAAAGCCGGGATTACAGCCAGCGAAGCATTTATATTTATGTTTGACCTTGTGCCGGGTGTGTTATCTTTGAAAACATACTCAAGACTGCAAAGATCAACACCAACGTCTGATCGTGGGAATAGACCGTTGGACGGATGAATAAGTGATCCATAATTTTGACGTGACATTAGAAATTTGCAAGACCGACACCGTGCAAAATTATTGCTTGACGAATCAAATTTTGCCAGGGGTCTGTTTTATTTGGATTTGGTCACGGATTTACTCAATTCAAAGGAACTGTTTATATATACATCCCTCTAAACTGGGATAAAATAAACAAAGCAGAATAATTAAATCCATCAGTTTGTGTTTTTACAACGCAGTCGCGACGTAACGACTCCGGCGGTGGCTACTTGTGAAAGGAGATAAATTTCAAAATAAAAGTTGACAGACATTTGTGAGGTCATTTGTCAAACCCAAGTGCTAGAGCTATTCAGAAAGTTTTGCTGCTGTGTTTGTGTCTTGTAATTAATGGTTTGAAACTCAGTGAATGCAATGCAGTTCCCGTCGTGTCGTTAGTTTACATCTGTCAAGCACATTCAATGCATTCATTTGCATATGAGCAAATGCGAAATCGAATTTGATGTCTGAAACGAAATTAAAACCGCGAAGGATGGAATCTACAAATTGAAATGAAAAGTTAATTAACCGACATTTCATTCCCCCACATAAATGGCCACTCAATTTGTCAGATGGTGGAAAACAAAATTTCTGGCTCCATCATCCTCAAGTCACAGTCATCAGTGCCCTTACAAAACCATGTCGGGTAAGCTTCAAGGGAAATCAAAGCCCTGTCATATTAAATTAGTTTACTGGGCAGTAAAACAAGGGGAGGAGATTTTATGATTGGAAATATAAGTCATAAAACTAATTTTTTCCAATCGAGTTCAAAGTTGTTCTAAATGGCGTGCCGATTCCGATTTCTTTTCTGACCGCCTGTCAGGCGGTTAGCCCCGCGCTGCTGTTGACCGGTACTCACTTTGAGTTATGTACGTTTAGCCTTTCATAAATGCCGCCATTTCGTCATTATGACGCTAATTGAATGGAAATTGGCATTGGCAAACCTATTAATTAATTGTTTTTCATTACACTCGGCTATTAGCACGTCTTAGGAACAACTGTCATTTGCAATTCTCAAAACCTGCACTATTGCATTTTGGTCTTTAAGATTTCTTGAGAATCCATTCTGCCACCGATGCGATGTTTCTTATTATTGAAAAATCCTGGGTTTTCCATCTTGGTAATGGTTAAGGGAGTGGAAATGTAATGTGGATGTCCATCGGTTTGGGTTGTTGGGTTGGTTTGGTTTGGAATTGATGTCGGCAAAAGATGAAAGGAGTCCTTGAGGATTCTCTTACACTCGCCGCCAACCCATTCATTTGCATGGACAGGACAGGGGATCCCATGGATTCAACCCTTCCTCGTCGTATTTACAATCCATTCCTACATACATTGCACACACAGGACGACTCTGTTTGCATCCGCAGGGCATACAATAGATTAGCCACATCTGGGCCGGGCCTCTAGTAGGAAAGTTGACTTTTTAGCTTTTTGTACAAATGTTTTTATCCTGCCTTCCCTTTTGCAAATATTTTAAAAGGGATTGCCGTTTTGGCACTCGTAATCCCTTCTCGGTCACTGCACTGCGTTGGCGACTTTTTTCGGCGAAGGCGAAATACAACGAATGCATGGTCACAGTCACAGATGGGTTTGCAGGGCGTCAACGGGATTTGAGGATTTCCTTGCCGGAAATATACACAAGAAAATCCTAGCTTTGTAGTTGACGGTGACACTGACGAGAACATTTATGAGGATATGGATATACGCAGTATTTTGGATAATATTTGCATACTATGATTTTTTTTGTGGTATAGTGTAGTGCAGGCTGTAGTGTTTAATTGTAATGGGTTGACGGGTTAAGGTACGGACCAAGAGGGAGTGTTTTGGATTTTTTACTGGAATTAATCTTAGGTTTGCACCTTGCAATTTGTTCTCTGCCAAATTGCATTCGGAGCCAATAATAATACCCTTGAGCAAATTCTGAGTGTCGTGACTAATTCGAGCTTTCCATGTACACCCACTGCATTTTGGAGGAGTATTGTTATCCTCCACATCCCCCAGTTGATTTCATTTTTACGATCAAGTAACAAGTAAAGAAAAATACCAACTGAGGACTGGGACGCTTTTTGAATTCATAACAATGGGCCGTGGTATTTCATTCATTACATTTACCTTGGGTAATCCACTCGTCTTGGTCTTAATGACCGGAATGGAAGTAAAAGCTTTATCATCACATTCATTTTTTATTCCTTGAAGTCTTGTATGTATTTTGAAGGATGAAATGGAATGGCATTTTATTCACCGCCATCGGCATTCCTGTGGTGAACATTTTATCAATGCGGGGATTATCTGATCGGTACGCGGTGTATTTTAAACATGGGTCACACTTCATTGGTGTTTCTTGTAACCCATTCGAATTCCTTGGAGATCCCAAAAGATCTTTAGCCCTCCAGTACACAATGGAGTGTCAGTTACGTAACGTGACGTCGTGTTCAGCCCTCTGGGTATTTCTTCGTTGTTATTGTTCAGCCGCCGGCTGGTTGTGGCATGTAATTTATTTTCACATGGAATGCAGCTTATAATTAGCTTTTTTTTATTGGCATCATTAATCGGTTTATGGGAGTTTTAGATTTCGGCGGCGGTACACGGTCGGTCGTGTTACATATTTGCTGCATATAGCATAGCACGCAGACATTCATACTGGAGTTGTTACTATCGGGACAATAACATAAGATAAAATTATCGGACAGAACACATAGAAATGCCGCCACTTTGTAGCCTTGTGCTCTAAGTGAAGGATTATTCAAGCATTTGTACATGGGTTGTAAATTCCAGTCATTTCATTCAATCGTATGGCCGTTCTGAAAATAAAAAACCCGTTCATCGGTGCGGTGGCGGCTGACGTGCTGAATACATGTTTTAAATCCTTCTCTCAGCTCCATTTCAAATTCAAAAACTTATTTTTATTTGAATTTTAAAGTGTATTTATTCTTGGAAGGACCGCGTGCCACGGCTGAACTTTCAAAGGGAAGCCGACACATTGTTTTAAAATATGACGCCGTTCTTTGGACTTAAGGAATCGGCGACCAACTTTGAAGGCTATTTTTTACCTTTTACGATTGAATGGCGACGGACGGCGAGACTTAAAACTTCATAGTCCTATTTTTTGAGTGATAGAAATTGAGTAATTAGCTCAAATTACTCTTGGTGGCTCCAAGCGGAAGGCATTTCTGGTCATTTACCTTTCATTGTTCTTATTTTGTATGTACCCTGGGCTGCGGCATTTCTTTAAGACAGTCGAAGCTTTTGGATTTTCCCTTTTACCTTTAGACATTTTGGGTCTTCGTCTTGAGGGATGGCGGTGGAACGTCTTTTCCAATACTCAAAATGGGTACCTTTTTTCCTTTTCGTCCTCAGTTGAACATGTCTACGTTAGGATTTAGGATACCATGAAGGGAGCGGCATTCGGAGGCAGCTGTTGCTTCCAAGAAGCCATGAAAATAAAATCGGTCATTGATGAAGGAATTGCAATGTACGACGGTAGGAATAGCAATGTTTCCGGTTTTAAAGTGCCCGCGAAAGGCGAACCCTTCTAACCATAATATACTTTGTGTATCCGCGCCTCATAATTTACATAGTGGCGTCTTCGACTTCGTCTTAAAAAATCCATGCCTGGTCCGTCCGTAGCCCATAACATATGCTTTTCCGCTCTCAAGAATTTGTCGTCGTCTTCGTCCGTCCGGCGCGGCGGAGCGTTTGATGGCAGCCGACGCCGCGCCAAATGGATTTGCTGATGTAATTGCTTACTTTTGCAATGCATCCATTTCCCCCGGACCGAAACTTTACACTTGCGGGACATGGCAGGCAGGTTGAGAAGGATTTTTGTATTCATAATGGGATTTTGAGTACTTGGCTCTATTTTTTGCAGCAGCAAGTGCCATAGTACAGTAAATCACTTCTCCCTTTGGCGTACGCGTACTGCAGTGAAATGCATGGCATGGACATTATATCAGTTAATGCCAGTGCTCTTCGCCACCATACCAAACTTTTAATTGATAAATTTTGTCATGTTATGCAATGTAATGTATAGATGCGTGCGTGCTTTCCTACTCATACATGATGTGTATGCGTTTAGTTTAATCTTTGATGCTGGGTTAAATGCCGATCGCCGCAGGAATCCCGTGCAGTGGATAGGCGTATGGCGGCATTATAAAATGACTCTGTCATTTATTTTGTTCTAAGTTTTTTTTTTAAAGTTAAAGCAAACAAGTTTCTGCTTGCTGAACGGGGTGACTGTTCTCTTTTTTATTTAGCAAGGAGGTGAGCATGGTATTGCATTGGCTTGTTATGCAGTCAAGCGGAAGCATCAACTCAAATCTAAATTTGTCTCAAGTGCATCTCCCCCCGTCCCACGTCTGTTTTTAATTACTCATTCACTCACGATTCATGCGTCTCCTTTGAAATACGCACTAAATGCACACACGGACTTTAGGTGACTTTTCATGGATTATTTTAATTGGATTATTTGTATTTCCATAAAAAAATGTGTGTGTGACCTTTGCCTTCAGCAGAATTATGATTACATGAAACATTAAATCTCACAAGTACATTAATTACCAATTCATGGCCGACAGCCGGCGACATTACACAGTAAAATTGTTTTCCTTCAAAAACATCTGCTGTGCTCGTCCGTCGTTAAATTTATCATCTTGAGGACGGCTGTTAAACAGAAAGTGGGGTTGAATTAGCAAATCGTCGTTAACTTTTGGGAAGGTCAAAACACCCGTGGTTTCATTTAAGACCCTCATTCCCTCATTTATGGGCTTCACGGCAAGAGCACTGCTACGGCGCAGCATGTGTATTTCTAAGGACAGCGAATTCATTGATAAGTTTGCAGTGGAGCGAATAGCCGGCCGTGTGGGTTTTCGTGGGATGTGCTAAAATAAGTCTTGCTCGCGCATGCATAAAAAATAGTTCATTTCTTAAACGCGACGCCCAGCACACGTCTCACGTCTAATTCTATACATAATGTATGGTAATTTATAAGAAGGGAAGAATACTGGATCACAATTTGTTCTGTACTTTCCCAGCCACGCCACATCAATCAATCAATTCGACGATTTCGTTTTATGATCGAAAAAAAGAATGTAGTTATGCTAAATCGTTAATCCCATCCAAACTACTCGTTTTCTGACAAGACCTTGTGTTCGCGTTTTGATTTTTATAACTAGATTTAATAGCACAAGATTTAATAAGTGCAACCTTGAAAGTGCAATCAGTCTTCCAATTATGGTATGATTGTGGCAGTCAGATCAACAAATGATAAAATATTGTGTTCTCAGCACTCTGTGAGGAGCATTATGATATTTTTGTTTTCATAAAATGTGAATTCCTATATGAATTGGATCCGACGTCCCATCATTAATTTCCACGTCAAGTTCCTTCACACCATTAAGAAAAAACTCTGCAAGCAGAGATCCGAAAGAGCGGCTGCAAACCACAACAAATGACACCCCTGCTACTCCACGCTCCATGCTACTTCAACCTCCGTGAAGTCCTAACACACAACGACACAACCTAAGCATTATGATATTTTTGTTTTCATAAAATGTGAATTCCTATATGAATTGGATCCGACGTCCCATCATTAATTTCCACGTCAAGTTCCTTCACACCATTAAGAAATAATTTTGATTGAAATCCATGATAGGATGAGGATGGCACGAGAAGTGGGATTTGGAATAATAATGGGATGGAATGAGAATCTAGTGGAATGAATGGAGGATGGAGGCCTAGCCCTACATAAGCCATGTTCAAATCGTCGTCTTCAGTCTTCATCCCCATTCTTTTGAAAAAGGATGGTAAGGACACACCCTGAAGAACCTCTTCATTGTATTCAGGTTCCTTCGTGCACATTCCGTCTGTCACTTGAACTGAAAACTAATGCATGAGGCAGCAAAATAAAACTAAATATCTTCTTGAGCTGATGGACGAAGCCACTTGCACTAAGGAAGAATGCAGGAAGGAAAAAGGAAGATCCCACTGCACTATTTCCCATTGCCACCTTCTCTTTTCTTAAGACGCTCGTTTCGTTCGTCTTCCTTTGTAAACCATTGGTAGCGCGAGGGGCTCAAGTCCCCCATTTACCTTTGTGGTCCCTTCTGGTAAAATTACAAGGTGTCTTCGCTAGGAGCAGGATCTGTAACAAAAACAGTTGGATTGCATTCCTGGGTTTCATCATACAAGTTCATTCAATTCATTCATTGCCGCAGTAGTACAGGTACAAGGGGAGCCATTAAAGAGGGCAGGGCACGACGAGTGAACCACTGGAGGGTCCTCGTCGGCGGCCTTTTCAAAATTTCAAATATATTGTACACCTTTTCCCTGGTTAAAGCGGTTCAGTTGGTCAGCAACAATGTTGTTGTCTTCTTTGGAATTCCAAAGAAAAGAACTAATAAACATCCATGTTCAATCCAGGTGCTGTCCTGTTTGTTCGGTGGGGCGTGCTTGGACAATTTAGGGTAAGCTTGGGTCTCAAACCTAGTCCTAGATTTGATTTCGATAGCCTTATTAAACGGACAGCATCCAAGAAATTATTGGATTGTTGAAGCGGAGCTTCTTTATTCTGTGCTAGTCAGCATGAACGGACCCGCCCGACCATATGTGGACATTGAATGAATGATATTACTTAGGAAGGAATGTTAAGTATGTTTAGTATCATAAATTCAACCCCAATGACTGGTACACAATGCAGGGAAGCATCATGTTGAGATTATGGAAAAATGTGGCTTTCAGGTGCATGGAAACTGGTTTGGCTTTGCAGCCTGTCATATTTTTACTTGAGAAGCACGTGCTGAAGTCTTGAGGAGTAGGGATGATAATGAAGTTTTGAGTCGTTGCCAAATCATTGCTGAATACTGACTGATTTTAGCAAAATTCAAATTCAGTTATAAGAAATTGTTACGTGATAATATTTAGAGCTTTAGCAATTGCAGTGTACATTCAATTTTTTATAACCAATCATTTATTTTGTTTTGCAGTCTTGGGATCTGAGAGTGATGGAAGACCGTCGGACACGGAAGATTTAGTTCGAGATGATACATCATCCTGCGATAATGGAGCACACGTGAATGCTGGTCTCGCATCCTCGGAATCATCAGAGTCTTCTGTTCTCTCACGACCTCCTTCTCATCGACCCATCTGCTCCTCACCCTGCCAAGTCAATTTTGAGGTAATTAATTTGTACATTATAAAAATTAAAAATCATTTTGCAAATGCAATGTACGCGGGTTGTACGCTGCTAGATTTCCTCCTTTCATACACTTTATGCAATGGCACGAACCAAATTTGGTCAAAGCTAGAATGTTTTCCACAGAAATGTAAGATTTTTTGCACCAGAGAATCAAATTAAGTCCTGGCATGATTTTCTCATTACCTCTTTCAACATATTTGACGACAATGCATTGGGGAAGGTGAGGCAATAAGCAAAGGTTTGCCGCCCCTGAACCTTTCCCCCATATGGGTCTATTAGAGTCCAACCAAAAACCGGAGTTCAATGACCCAAGTTTCACACAACACTAGGAAAGGCATGGTGATTTGATAATGGTTTTACTTAATGCCATGGAATGGGAAGAGTTGGTGGGAGGTGAAACCTCAAGTGTCTTTTTAAACTCATTGGAATCGTCAGCTGGTCTTGCCCACGTCTGTCATAAATGGAAAGGTGTGCTCCGTCCTTCCCTGCCTGCCTGAATATTTTTTAAAGAAGGCATTGACTGAATAATATCTAGGTAAGGTTAGTTTGATGTTGGAAGATATAGGAAAGGGGGACGACAATGACGTGGAATAAGAGTTTGGGACATGGGAACAACCAACACACGCAAGGGCCAATGGAATGGAATCAGCAGTTGTGTGGTGGTTGGTGGAGTTTTTGTAGATTTTGATGAATCCTCTCGTTGTGTTCAGTCATCCGTCCAACCGAAGCCAGTTGAACTTCACTTGAACTTTTTTAACTAACTAAGGGAAGGAAATTCCAAGAAAGAGGCGTCTGTTTGATCTCCGCGAACCTTTTCACTTCCTTTAAGAAAGAAGGGAGTATAGTAGCATTATTGGGCAATTAAGGTAAACCTGGCAAAATTCCTTCTATGAAGTTTACCGACTTGACTTCCACTTTGTCTCACAAGAGTAATTTGTTGGGGTTGGCTACAATACAGAAGAGATGCACAGTTATTAGGGAAACAATGGGAAATCCTGCATTTTTAAAATGAGCGGATAGCATCTACAAAATCGTCAAGTCTTGAACAGTTGAATTCGTGCTGAGTCCCGGCTTGAGTGATTCGTTTTTGAGCACAATAAATCCAATGGCAGACAACTTGGCTGATTGAATGGGTGGATTCGTCGTCAACATTTCGGACAATGCTAGGATACATTTTACGAATTGATCGTGCATTGGCTTTGACTGTGTGCACTTTAAGATGGACCGGGAATGCCTGCCATTCAATTGAAAATCAGTGCGTAGCCAATTGGAAGGAAATTGTAAGCAGAAGATTATCCCAACGGGAATAAGAGAGAAAATCCAATCCAATAGTAAGGAAATTGCTAAGGGTTTTCTTAAACTGTTCTTCTCAACAATACCCACAACACAGGGAGTGAGCTCAGTTGAATGGTATTTGTGACAACCCAGATTGAATTTAAGAAAAGAATTGGGAGTTGAATTCACCAAATTGGAAAAGCACAATACAAGCAAAGGAGGACGTGGCCAATGTATTTATTTTTATTGAGCCTTCTCCAAAGGGCCAATTCTTCGAGTGAAACTTATAGGATTCTCAAAGTAGCGTAACAAATCGTTTAGCTATCACTTTAAATCCATACCATTCATGGTATTTATTTGTCCGATCGGAGTTATGGATAATTCAAAATTGTAGTTAAAGATTTTCTCTGAAAAAAAAAGTATTTTGAACTTCATATATGTATAAATGCGAGCCGTGATAAGGGTTGAATCACGATTTGCCTTTAGCTAAGCTATAGTTTTTGCTAGTAAAATTTTTTCGTTCCACCGCTCCGTGTTGGGAGATGTTCTGGTGAAGGAGATCCATTTTTCTAACTACAGATACAGAGCTACACACGAGTACAGTACGAGTGTTCGAGTTAGTGAAGCGAATGAACTTTACATGTGGATGTGGAATTCAGCTCATCGAAAATTTTACGGCTTCAACTACGACTGACTGGTGGACGGGAACACATGCTTTTGAGTAAGAAAGTTGTGTAATAAAAGAACCCGGCCAACCAAATGAAGGGCACCATTCCCCACATATCCGGTTTGGAAAACACCACGAAAAGCCCGTCATGGGCAATAGACATGTAATGCATTGGAGGCATGGACTAAGGAAAGAAAATCAAATCCTTTCTTCTTACACATTTTACAAGAGCTTCACGCATAATATTTTGAAAAAGACATTCAGAGGGTGCAAGAACATGACGATATCTATTTTGACTAATCAATCTGAAATTGGCATATTAATTTGTGGAATGGAATGTCTTTACAATTTGTTGGCTCAAGCCTTGATCCTTGACCAAATCAGTTTTAAAGTCAAAACGAATCCCATTGGGATTTTGTAGGTCAGTCAGGCATATCAACTTTATAGCCAGTGTCTTAACATGCGTCCCAAGATTTCATGCATAAAATCCTTCGTAGCTCACAGCCTGTGCGTAGCCAGGCTACAGATTATGATCAGCATGGAGCCATACAAGCTTGGCATATGAAGCCGGTTCACAAGAACATGACGATATCTATTTTGACTAATCAATCTGAAATTGGCATATTAATTTGTGGAATGGAATGTCTTTACAATTTGTTGGCTCAAGCCTTGATCCTTGACCAAATCACTTTTAAAGTCAAATCGAATCCCATTGGGATTTTGTAGGTCAGTCAGGCATATCAACTTTATAGCCAGTGTCTTAACATGCGTCCCAAGATTCATGCATAAAATCCTTCGTAGCTCACAGCCTGTGCGTAGCCAGGCTACAGATTATGATCAGCATGGAGCCATACAAGCTTGGCATATGAAGCCGGTTCACACTTCATTTAAATTGACCAGCCGAGTTTTTTTCCTTCACCGTCCTTGTCTGCATTTTACTTTGTTCTAAAGTCATTAACTTGTACACACGTAGACGTATGTACAAACGCAGTGTAATATTGCGGTGCAGCACAGCCGACGGAGCCCCTGCTTACACCTGATGAAACTCACCATGGGGTTTTATTATGCAAATCGATTTTAAGTTGAGATTAAGAAATAAATCAGGGGATTGCCGCGACATGCCTTGCTTTTTGGCCGCCAATAAATAAGCAAGTGGCTTGAACCTTTGATGTTCGATTATTTGTGGGACCAGTGAAGAAGTCAAGTGTTTTGATTCCATCGAATATCGACTCTATTCTGTCGGCAGTGAAGCAATACCTTGCAGTCGGGCCTAGGATTAAGAATTCAGGTCTCGTATCCACTACTGTACTGTAAAAGTCGGTTTATATGCAGTGCGATGCTAATGAGCTGCTATACTTTTACTTGGTTACCCTTTCTGCCGATCGTGGATAGTGGCCATCCGAAATTGTAAAAGGGAAGGTTTATAAACCCCCATTGCAAAATGGTTTACCAGGACGTAACACAAAAAATTGCGGCATTTAATTGTAGTGCTTGTTTACGCAAACAGATTTTCGCATAAATACCGGAGGTCCAATTTTACTAAACTCAATAGGTGGTCTACCCACTGTGGCGGAGGTAATTTAGAATTTCCAAAACCATTTCACAGTTTGAATTTGTGCAATGATCCATGGGGCTTCCTTACAAGTCATGGGTTTTTAGTGCTGTTTATGAATAAATACATATTCAATATACCAATTGGTTTAACAGTCTCATTGCCTCATAAATATTCAGCACACTTATTTCCTAGACAGATGAGGTATTGGCATGAACATGAACAATTTGTAAGATTCATGTGAAAGGATGGATTGCCTCACCAACAAAGTTGGATCACAGATTTGCATTCCACTCAGCTCGTGGAGAGTTAAATTGACCCAATTACGTCACTGAACCTAGTGAACATAATTTAATGCATTAAACCAGTCTATACAAGTCAAATCCAGGCAACATTACGGACAGAATTAGCTCATTAATATTTTGATTATCAAAACTAATTGTTGATTTTTGACTTCACAGGATTTTGAATGTGACGTCCACGTTGAGGGAAGTGAGTCCGGAGAAGAAAGAAAAGAATTTTCCTTCACTTTTTACGACTTGGATGGACATGGAAAAATTACAAAAGATGTAAGTGGAAGTTAAATATTTTTAGGGCGTTGACCCGTTCAACTTATAGTTCCATAAGTACGTAACCAGAATACTATTCAGAGGTTGGCCGAAATGGTTTCAAGAATTTTTGACTTGAACCGGTTGACTTCAAACAAGTCGTCAATGTCAGCGTACGGTCCGGAAATATTATGAGAAGAAAAGGTTAATTGACACTTTGACATGAGCTATATTTTGTGATTTGACAGGATATTGCCGGACTCGTTCGTAGTATATACGGTGCTGTAAATGATTCCATTACTGTGCCACAGGGAGGCAAGAAAACTATCAAAGTTCGACTAACTGTTACACCAGAACAACAAGCCGCTGCCAACGCCGCTGCTGAGGCCAATAACGCGGATAATTACAACAACAACATTAATATTTCGGAGAAGATGGGAAATGGAAATTCTAACCCTGTTGCTCCTCCCACCGGAACGACGGTTCCTTCCAATCAACAACATCCCCCACGACCCAAACTACGAAACAATGTGAATGTAACTATTCACGAAAATTTGAATCAGGAGAAACGGACTGAGCACAGGAGAGACCACCAACCAAAATTCAGTTCAGTGCGCATTCCAAATAATTGTCGCGGTTGTAGGAATGGTTCTCCAGATATTTTTCGAGATTGTAGTGCTTCACCAATGAGGAATCGAAAAAAGTGGAGAGAATCCCTTCGGATTGGACACCAAAGCCCTGATCTCATAGAACTCTTGCAAGCGAACATGGAAAAGAATAACGTTTCTCCTTGTTGCCGCTTCGAACATCAGACGCGCCAATCCCCTACCCCATCCCCACAACATTATCCTTGCTCCCACAATCATCTCATTGACCCCGGATGCCCTATTCTGCCCCTCCTCAACAATGAGAGTGGGCTTTGTAAGGAGAAACTCATGGATCCAACCCATAATTGCTCAGCCCCTCCACGTCCTCTCAATGGCAGCGGTTCCAAATTCTTTCATCATCGCAATCATTTATGCAAAAAGCACGGTCATCACCGATCCCGATCTCATGACCTGAGCAGCCAAAACCTTTTCAAATATCATTTACTGTCAGAAAAAGATCAGTTACTGATAACCAATCCAAATGTCCCTGCACCACCGTCCCAAGTGAATTGTGGGACTAATAATCACTACAATAATATTTCACCTGCTAATCAGGAAAGTCTGGAAGTCCTCACGGGTTGTATTCTGAACAAGACTCCGCTTATCATTAATAAAAATACGAATAACTTTGCCCAAGTTACTCCAAATGCGACACCTCATCAGCTTAAACACAGGAATCGCGAGCAGGAACACACTAGAGCAATCGGTATGTTATAAACATTAAAATGTTCAGTTCTATGTAATCAAGTTCCTAATTACCCATTTTTGTCTTGAATAGAGAGAGTGATTAGTTGGCTTGAGCGTGAAAACCTTGGTGGAGCGGACAAGAAATTCTCATCTCCTAGAAAGAATCTGAATCCTCCGGTTTCTTCCAGCCCTCCCGTGACCAAAAGGCACGAGCATTTACATACCCACATACACCACCACTATTACCATCACTCCAAGGAGACGCCCATAATTGTTTAGAACTCGTCCTTACTTATACATCCAAGAGAATTAAGTGGTGTCAGATTTACCATGCACAATACTAAACTTTGAAAATTTCTTGTGAATATCTAATTGTGGAATTGTTTCAAGCTACTTCGAAAGTAAAAACGCTGCTGGAAACTACTTGTAATTATATGAACGAACTGTACGAGTACTCAGTCTGCTTAGATTAGTTGAACATAACAATTATTTTGTAAGTATTTCTCTCGTGAACTAGGCGTCGAAGCGCAAAACTAAATGCAAAGGGTTGGTATAAAGGTGTTCTAAATTGTTAGGTAATTGGCGTGTAAGTTCGTTGTAATGTAAACCACACGCATGGAGTATTCCTTCCTAAAAAACTGTTGTAGCGATAAGTTTCGTTTAAATGAACCAAGCTAAGCAGCTAGAAGAGCGCATAATGTTAGTGAAGCCCACCTATAAAGAAGCTCAGGTTGTCCACGACTGAATCTTACATGGACTCAACTCATTTAATTTAAGCAATTGTGTATTACTTTTTTACTCCTAACCTAAGTTAAATATTTATTTCGACATCTTTCTGAATTTTTAATGGCTGATTGGCTTTTAGTTTCCAAAATCAATTGTCTGTCCGTCAACATGTTAGGTTTATCGCATGCCAATCACAACTAGCCAAACGATTCCTGAACTTAAATCCAGCTCATTGTTAAGTAGATTACCTGTACGCGTAGTAGAAAGCTTGTCTACCAATGCAATGAACCATACAAGAGTTTGATGTTCAATGTAAATGAACTGAGCGTGAAAGGAGTTGGAAAACCAAATGTTTGCTTTTTTATAGTACTGCATGTTCTAATTTTTGTGGACTTGAACAAAAAATACTGAAAGATATTACTTAGCACGTTTTAAATTGCAACCGGTAACATTGAATAACAGTGATAACTGTCTATTTATGAACTTCAGGGTAATCAATAAATACAAGCGAGTCAGCTTCATGTTGCATTTCAAAAAATTATTCTACTCATAGGCGCACAAGGGCATACAAGAGATTGCCTACCAATATAATAACAAGAGTCGCGTAAAGAACCACAATAGACTTTTTTCCTTTAAATAAACGATCATCAGCAATAGTAGTTTCGGGATTTAAGTACTATCAAATAAACTCTAACTGAAATGATAACTTAACTGGAATTTTTAGGAGTCTTTACTTCTGGAGTATCGTCATTTGTGTCCATCTTGCTTTCCTCATTAGTGTCTGATTTCCCCGCATTATATTTGCGTTTCCCGTTCGCCTTATTCTTCCCTTGGTTTTTGACTTTTTTGTCAATGGAATCAGAAGAATGAATTTTGAATGCATCTCTTGACCCTGGTCCCCAATTCTTCGTCGGATTCATTTGAAATCTAAGAAATCTGTTCGCCCTAGAAGCTGGATTTGCATCCTCGCGAATTTCAAAACTGATCCCCTTTGTTTGAGGAGGCTGTGCCAAAATATGGCTTGCAGGAGTCCCATCTTTGGGAGTTCCGCCCTTGATTTTCACATGCCACTCTCGGAGAATATCCCACAAAACATTATTCGGAGCATTTGTCTTTAGTGAATTTGGTGCAGCATGTGATCCCGATACTTCGTAGCCGAGTGTCATCAAAGCTGACCTGCACATTATTGACCAGTACGAATTATGCAATTGCAAAAAGAATTGATCAATCAAAAATCCCTAAAGTAGAGCTTTTTTTCAATTTGGGATCGACAAAATTGGTCCCTAAAATGGAATGTTCCCTTTTAGAGAGTTCCCTCTTAGAGAGCAAATTTTAACGTTATTGGCATGGAAATAATTCCGTTCCTTCCAAAACCGTCCCACTTAGGGAATAATCCCTCTTATAGGGGTACTTAGAAGCTCGAGTAGAGCCTCGACCGTAGTAGTACTTATTTTGTTAGTTACTACATAATACTTGTTTACCTGAATTCCAAAAGTGGTACAGCCGGACATTTAACGACAGAGCAGAGCTGGCTGATTTCATAAAAAAGTGGAACTTGTAATTCTTCCATTGCAACATTTAGTAAACCCTGTGTGCGTAAAATATTTAAGTGTATTGCCAGTCTTCAGTAAAAAATAAACGCGCGACAGTACTAAAGTTCAAAGAATTGACCTCACTCACTTCAATTCGTGGAGAAGTTTTGAGGTAAGCATGAGTTGTCTTCAAGTTGCCCAACATGGCGGAAATAAATGTATTGTCATGAAGCGGTCCAGTCCATATTGGCCCGCCAATCTACCATTGCAATGGGTTAATGAGACACTTCAGTAAAACCATATTTTATGAAAGTCTTACCTGATAACGAGAATTGCAAATATCACAGAGTTGGGAAACAGTGGGCCCATTTGCCAAACCGTAATTTCCATTGCCTCGGCTCACACTTAATGGTTGCATATTAAAACTTCTACATCCAGTGCATTGAAAAACCAACGACGTCTGACTATAATTAGTGATGAAAAATTAGTGTCCGCGTTCCTCAATATTACAAGCTCACAAGGTGTAGATAATATAAAACTACGGTCATATGAAGTGCATTTACCTGGCTGAAGCTTTGGCTTTGAGGGCACTCTTGTTAATCCGAAAAAATATTCTAACATAAAAATCAATTGATAAGGAAATTAAAGGTTCCGCAACTCGACCATAACGATTGGCTGTACTTTGCACAGTAAATATCAGTATGCGAAGTGCCTACAAGAAAGTGAATGCAAGGGTGAATATTATAAGATTCGGTACATGGGCACAGAATCCAAGAATACCAATTCATGACAAGCGCTGGACCTCATAGACATTGACCCGTATTTCGCAAAACAAGACTCAGGATGATTTCCAGCTAAAATAGCCATATCTGTGGCTGTTACCAGCAGCATTCCGCCATCTCGCACACACTGAAAATAACAGAACATAACACGCAACACATAATAAATATTATTCCCACTCGTTTCAAAGTATGACAACGTTATTTTTAACTACGT
This sequence comes from Orthonychiurus folsomi, assembly GCA_036851895.1. NCBI lineage: Eukaryota > Metazoa > Arthropoda > Collembola > Poduromorpha > Onychiuridae > Orthonychiurus > Orthonychiurus folsomi. Next base: position 20,259 of record JAAXYW010000213.1, read on the forward strand.
AATACAAATAACCAAAATACGCTTGCCTGGATAGCGGAGTCCAGGAATGGAACCGGTGAACCATAAGGATCAATGTCTATTACTAAATGTCCGGTTGATTTCTGCGAATGCATAAGGGTGCTGGATCGGAGTAACATAGAATAGCATATATTCACTAATATGTACGCTGACTGGTGTTGCTAACTGCTAACAATGTTTAAATGTAATCAATACTATCCTACCTCGCATCGCTGCAAGACGGGATAACAATTTCAAAAGTATTATTGTGTTCTGAATTCGTCGTAATGCTTGCCACCGCTACCTCCGAGAAGTCATTCGCAATAATGCTGTCAATCCCTTTGATTTCCTTAGCATAGCGAATAGATCGAATTCCTGCGCAGAATAAAATTGCAATGAATGAAGGACATTTTGAGGGCCGGGCTCATCAAATCAGACTACAAAATAATGAGTTGAACTGACCACATGCAGCCATAGCCTCCAGGATGCTTACCTTCAATAAAACGTCAGCAATGAAAATTAAAGAACTATATATGTTGGTATTTGCAGCTATTTGATTGTTAAGAAAATAAAAACTTACCTTTGCAGTGCCGGATGACTGTGGTTGAGCCTGGATAAATGTTTGTATTCCAAGCACGCTAGAATTGTTTAGAAATACGATACACAATGTGATCAAGCCTCATCAATAAGCTAGGCAGAAAACTATTTAGAGCAAATGATACCGACCTGAGGTCACGGTTTACTTCCTGCGTGGGGTTGTAAAATATTGGATTTTTAGGGTCATGAAGAATCTCTACCTTTCCTTCAGAAATAGCATTTCCTATTGCTGCAGCATCCTTTGACTTCATTCCAATGTCGACTTGTGGATCCATCGTAGAAGAGTAATTCAATAGAAGAAAAGTAATTTGTCAAAACGATGTATTTAAAACTTAACATGTGCTAAGAACCAAAAATATCACACGGCGCGCGGCGATGTGGTATCCAAACTCCAAATCTCTAATGCAGAAAGGGTCCCGCTCCTCTGCTCAATGCAATTTTCAATGCCCGAATGTAGCGCCAACCTCTTCCTCCGAGACGCGTTGAAATTTGGAAATTGTGGTTTACTGCTCCACGATTTCGAACTTCGGATGAAAATAATTATAAAATTTCCACATCTAGCAACCAGAAAATTCAATTCGGAAGATTATTCTTTTTTGAAAACTAATTTCATCAATCTTCAACTTCTGCTTTCTTTTGGTAGTCTCCTCAACCAAGACAAAAGGACAAACTTGAGAATGTAATCGTAAATCGTAATGGCAGTATACTACGCAGGATTCTAAGAAGAAGTGAACTTTTCCAATCAATTATCCACGTGCGTTTATTTTATTTGTAATTGAAATCCATACAAAAGGAGACGAACCGTTGGTACCTTATGGCCTATTTCAATTATTTTGGGTACAGGATATCATAATGACCTGGACGATACAACAAGTTAATTGAAGGCGTAGAATCCTCCGGAAAGTCGTGCGAGGCACCAACGCCTCGATCCATATAAATGACCCGTACGCCGCGACCTATTCAAAAATTAAAACATTCGCCATTAGTGATTAGTGCTGGGCAGAAATCTCTAGAAATATATTATATTATTATGGTCAATTTTAAATACGACATGTCAAATATTGCGGTGTCTTACCCAGTACAGTGGTTAGAGCTATGATGTGAATATGGTCGCTCTCCTTGTACATAGGTTCGACTAAATAAAAAGTATATAAAAATCACTTGGTTGGTTTATGGTTAATAACAATTATGCAAGCCAAGACAGCCATTGTCACTTTGGCTATGAGCACCCGGAAGGGAAATATGCTGCTCGATTAGCTATCATTGAGCAATTAACACACGAGAGTAAAAAAGAAATACATGATCCTGAGGAAAATGTAAAAATGTTATCATGTTCATGTTTGGGCTTAGGAAGGGTGCCTTAAATAAGCGAGGCGCAAGTTAGTATGTCCCACTCCAGGCCAATTCAATTTGTAACATTAAGTAATATTATGTATACAAATACTACTTAATAAAAACCACTACCAACCTTCCAGCTGACAGAATTCTTCAAGCGATTTCTCTTCAATGAAATTTGAATACCACTCTGTTTTCAGTCTGAGTTCAGCTGAGGTAAGGATTCGTAGGTAGACAACTAGATAGTCTGCCATACTTTGCTCTTGAAAATGAGCCTCCAACTCTTCCGCCGTCATTCCATTGTGGAGCTTATCAATCACCTAGATTTGAATAAGTTAAATTACCTTATGAACCGCAGCATTCAAATATTTACTGATGAAAGGCATAAACGTTAATATCAAAAATATTATAGTGCTCACTTCCAGAAACTGTTCATAGAAATCATCCACAGTAAATTGAGTGAATCCGGCGGAAGCCAGAGTGTTCTTTGACTCAACAATAGTCTCACGAAAAGCTAGTATTTCTTCGGGTTTAGAAAGCAATGACTCTAAAATCCCATAAGAGAATGCTCGGAAAAAGCAATTCCCGTCCGGACGCATCCTCCTTAGTTGCCCATACCGCTTACTCAGATCGTCCAACTGGAAAAAGTGAGTGTGGAAGATAAATGTATTGCCCAAGTCATTTATGAAAAAACCTGTGACTTAGTGAATGACTTACACCAATTTAAATAAATTCCAATTAATTACCTTTGCCAAATATACTTCATCCAGCGCGTATTCCTGCTTGAGAAGAAGCAGGTCTTCTTTTGAGCCTACAAGTGGAATTCTAGCCGAAATCTGGAGCACATGCATGAAAATTAATCCGGGTTAGAAAATTTCGTTTGGCTACTGTTCAAAGTTTCACAAAAATCCCTAACCAGTCATAATATATAATATTTAGTACCTCTTTATCGATCCCTTCTTGTTGTCGTATAATCAGCTCGTCATCCATTTTGGTTCAGCAACTTTGAAAATTACCTCCGCCAACAATCTTAGCTGACAAGAATGATTATTGTCTTCGTGGTCGGAGTCTTTGGCTGATTCAGATACTCGATCGCCGTTAAGAAATTAATTCTGTCTGTCGCGTCCTCACAATGAAAATGAATGAAAGATCCGTACAAATTTAATCAAGCTGACTAACACAGAAGACTAACACAGAATTCAAAACTCACCGCTATTCTGCCTTCAGTATGCGAAGGAAAATGGGGATACATTAGAATCCTAATTACATTTAATAAAAGTATTAATTATTTTGGGAGTCCAATAATGGAAAAAGAATCCATGTACAAATTATGACGCTACTATTTTAATGCTGGAATTTTCATTGGCAATCTGGAATAAATATTTCATATGCTGGAATTGTGGTTTAGGTGAGCACATGCCAGCGCAACTTTACGTCAGACGAGAATACTCGAGGCTACATACCGGCTGCCGTGCATGTAGTCTAATATGCAAAAGTGCATTCACTTTCCCTCATTCGAGCAAGGCAACAGCAAACTTCTGTCTTCGGTTCTCAAGTTTTCGAAAAATAAAGTTTAATTATCCTAAATAGAAATCATTTTGCAGCAGTGCGGTAGTTTGTGTCTTAAATATCGACCATGGATAGTTCGCTAACTACTGGGCAAATCCGCTCCGCTTTCATTGACTTCTTGAAGAATAAGGCACACACATATGTTCATTCAAGTTCAACCATTCCCTTGGATGACCCCACGCTGTTATTTGCAAATGCGGGGATGAATCAATTTAAACCCATTTTCTTGGGCACAGCTGATCCAAATACTGATATGGGTAAGGGATTTACTTTGTCGGCCCAATGCTAATATCTAAAATTGTGTCCAAATCAAGGTAACTATTCTCGCTCGCATATCTGACTATCTGTAATTACAATCCAAGTCAGCAATAAGCAACGCGAAGCTTGTGCTTTGGAATTAGGAATTAATCGCAATGAATAGTAAAATATAATAATAGTAAAATATTTTTATCCAGGGAAGTACGTGCGTGTTGTAAACACTCAAAAATGCATCCGTGCCGGGGGCAAGCACAATGACTTGGAAGACGTTGGGAAGGACGTCTACCATCATACGTTTTTTGAGATGCTTGGAAATTGGTCATTTGGAGACTATTTTAAAAACGAAATTTGCACTTGGGCTTGGGAATGGTTGACGGACGTTATGCACATTCCAGCGGACAGGCTTTACGTCACTTACTTTGGCGGAGATAAGGGTGCTGGCTTGGAGCCTGACCTTGAATGCAAGCAAATTTGGAGAACATTGGGGTAAGGCAAAATTATTGTAATTATTGTAATACAATATTCATATTGGTTACATTGTTTCCAGCCTCCCTGACGAACATATTATTCCTGGAAATATGAAAGATAATTTCTGGGAAATGGGTGAAACTGGCCCTTGCGGCCCGTGTTCTGAAATACATTTTGACCGAATTGGAAACCGCAATGCAGCTAATTTGGTAAATCAGGACGACCCTGATGTTCTTGAAGTTTGGAATCTCGTGTTCATCCAATTCAACCGTGAATCCGATAATTCCTTGAAATCGTTACCAAAAAAACACATCGATTGCGGTATGGGACTGGAGAGGATTGTATCAGTAATTCAGGGCAAACGCTCTAATTATGATACAGATTTATTTGTGCCAATATTTGAAGCAATTCAAAAGGTATTCTTTCAGCAGCAACGCATGCGCATTTCAAAGGCGGCATTGCCATTTACTAATGAGTATTTGTGCCTAATTCAGATTACTGGAGTCCGGCCATACACCGGAAAAGTTGGAGCAGAAGATGCGGATGGAATTGACATGGCTTACAGGGTAATTTTTAATATATTTCTGCATCGCCTGAATAAGTAAAAAGCACAAGATTGGTTATATGGTATTTGCTTTATAATTTATAATAAATCTACCCATCCACAGGTCGTTGCTGACCATGTTCGAACCCTTACAATTGCCTTATCTGACGGTGGCCGTCCTGATAATGTGGGTCGTGGTTACGTCCTGCGTAGAATTCTTCGGCGAGGTGTACGTTATTCCATTGAGAAACTGGGTGGGAAACCTGGAACACTGGTTGAGCTGGTTGATACAGTTATTGAAATTCTAGGCGATACATTTCCTGAGGTAAGAGGTTTCAGTTCAGCTCAGCTAACATAAAATTTGTATGTAACTAATATTACAATTAATTGTTGTTTAGGTTAAGAGGGATCCACAAAGCGTAAAAGATGTTATCACCGAAGAGGAGACACAATTTCTGAAAACTTTAACCCGTGGAAAAGTTCTCTTGGAAAGAACCATATCGAAATTAAATACGAACGAATCACTTCCTGGTGACATCGCCTGGCGATTATACGATACTTACGGATTCCCAGTAGATCTAACCCAATTGATGTGTGAAGAAAAGAAGTTATCTGTTGATATGGCCGGATACGAGGAATCTAAGAAGAAAGCGCAGGTATGTATTTATGCCATGGTAGTACCGCTAGCAAATTTTGGATGGTGTTTATTGATAGTATTCGATTGCAGCTTCTTTCACAAGGAAAGGGCTTCGGGGTTGACGATTCGCTGTCGTTGGATGTACATGCATTGAGTGACCTGAAAACAAAATGTATTCCGGTGACGAATGATTTAGGAAAGTACAATTATGCAGCCATCGATAAGAACACTTACGGTAGAGCTTTGCGAAATACTTAAATATTCACGTCATTCTTTTGGCTAATTTACTGCTTTTGCACAGAATTCCCGCCCTTGAAAGCTAAAGTCCTTGCAATACGCCATAACAAAGCATTCGTAGATAAAATAACATCTGGACAAGAAGCATCCATTATTTTGGATCAAACAAATTTCTATGCTGAGCAGGGTGGCCAAATATATGATGAAGGGTTTATGATGTCTACTTTGCGAGAAGATACAGAATTCTTTGTCAAGAATACTCAAGTTCATGGTGGTTATGTCATACACATTGGCAGTGTGGAGGGAACAATTAGCGTAGGCGACGAGCTGGAGTTGCATGTTGATGGAGAGCGAAGAAAAACTGTTATGAATAACCACACTGGCACACATATTTTGAATTACGCCCTAAGAAAAGTACTTTGTAGCAATGTAGACCAGAGAGGTTCCCTGGTGGCTCCTGACAGGCTCCGATTCGATTTTACTAATAAGGTAATTAGAATTGCAAATACTATACTACATAAATGTAAGCTATTCTGTTGCACTGGCTAAGTTTTACATTATTCATTATATTATATTAGTCTTGTATTAACAAAACTAGAACGCAATGACAGCTAAGCAAGTCAAGGAGGCAGAAGAGGCAGCTCAGCGGATGATTAACTCCGATGTAGCCGTCTTTGCCAGAGAAACAAATCTATCTGTGGCTAAGGGTATTCAGGGCTTAAGAGCCGTGTTTGATGAAGTTTATCCTGACCCTGTTCGTGTCGTGTCAATTGGCGTTAGCGTTGAAGACTTGGAAGCTGATCCGAACAGTAAACTTGGATTAGAAACTTCCGTTGAGTTTTGTGGTGGAACGTAAGTCTTCTTCGCTGATGCTCAGAACTATATTAATTATTAATGCTACTACGAGTTCAGGTGCATTACGCTATCGCTTATGCGTTGACACGGTCTAATTAACATGGCACATTACGGTTTTCTTTTTTTAAATGTATAGGCACCTTCTACGCTCCGGGCACGTGGGCGATTTTGTGATTACAACCGAGGAAGCTATTTCTGCCGGAGTTCGTCGTGTAATTGCCATAACTGGTCCCGAGGCCACAAAGGTAGGCAGAAAATAATACGCTTTCATTCGAGCACTGGGCACAGTTCGTACCAGTCTACCAGTACCACTCTACCACTGCGTGAAAGATTTTTATTGATATTTAATTTTTAGTCCTTGAAGAAAGCTGCGTTTCTTGAAGAGCGCGTGAAAGAATTAAGAGAAGCATCAAAACAGTCTCCAGGAGACAAGGAAATTGTAAAACGCATTGTTGAGTTGGAATCGGAGATTTCCCACTCCAATGCTCCTTACTGGAAAAAGGTAGACATATATTGGACTTACAAGATATCACTTGTAAAGATGTGTACCTTCTCAACTGAATTTGATATAACATTAAGGACGACCTCCGGAATACATTGAAGGAACTGAAGAAGGCTTTGGACGACTTGGATCGGAACGCCAAAGCCCAAGTGTTAACACAAGTAGTGGAAGAAACCAAGAAGTTTCTCACGGAATCGCCGCCAAAAGATCCGTACATCATTCGTGTATTCAATGCGTACTCAAACACAAAGGTACCCAATCCTTCAAGTTTTTATTTATAATGAGTTTTCAAACTAATATATAAATTTAGGCACTGGATGCTGCCTTGAAGCAAGTGAAACTCGTATCCCCAGCTTCGAGTGCTCTGTTTTTTACAAGCGATAAAGACACCGGGAAAATCTTTTGCTTGTCGAGCGTGCCTGCGGATGCCGTAGCCAAAGGTCTAAAAGCTAATGAATGGGTAGGAAAAGTTGCTGAGGTACGCTGAAAGCGGTTCTCTCCAAATTAATAGTCACGCATTGCTTAATTACGATTCATATTCTTAAAAAGATTATTGGAGGCAAAGGTGGAGGAAAAGCAGAATCCGCTCAAGCGTCAGGAAATAAAATTGAGAAGTTGGACGAGGCTCTTAAAATTGCAGAGGAATTCGTTAAGCTCAAATTGGAATCGTAGATGCTGTGAATTGATTTTTTGCTAACTTTTTACAATTTTCAAGCTTATTTGATATTAAGTAAATGCAGATACGGTTGGGAAGAGCATCTTTAGTGTGTATAGGCACTGTCTAAAGAAGTTTTAATTACATTTATTATTGCTAATTATGTGATTGTATTTCATTATGTGTTGCCTAAATCATCAGGCATTAAATAAAAGACAAAGGTAAAGAGTGTATACACACAAGTGCACAGTTTTTACGCATTATGTACAAATTGAATATTCTGGTCATAAACAAAACGAGTTCATCTGTTTACTAACATTTTCCGAATTAAAACAAATTATTCTTAACAAACTTGATAAAGGTAGGACTACGACGCCGAACACGATTTTTGTCTCAAGCGCAAAAAGAAATTGAACCAACAGTCTACGATGCGCTGCTGCTGCTGGGATGGCAAATTGGCAATAATACTGGCGTCTCGTTTAACAAATCTATTATATTTTGATGCTCACGAACATTTTGCCTTTATGAAATGATGAAAGTAAGCATCTAGTACTATGCATGAGCATTGACCCACTTATTCTAAAACTACACATATATGAAGAAAATCTTTGTAACTTAAGTATGAAAAAGAAATTTTAGAACAAGCGACAATTCTTCGGATGGATGTCATAGAGTCTTTTTTTTACAGTAAAAGTGAAATTCAGCGAGTTATTTGAGAAGACACATGGCAGGTGGTTTTGTTAGTTGAAAAGTAATAATACAGAGTGTACGCAGAAAGTCCGTTTTTTCCAATGCAACAAGTTGAATTTTTTGAAGTAGATAAATCCGAATCGGAGACAGCCAAGAGGTAAAGAATTGTTTCATTTGTTTTCAAATTGGCAGGCTTTGGAAATTATTTTGTGATAGTCATTTTACTTTGCAAAATACCTCATAAAAAGCATTATGTTTTCAGATGGATAGATTGGTGTCGTTCTCGGGATTTGGTCAAATGTGTGGATTACCCGGTTCCCGATGGAATTTTACCAAACAATTTCAGAGGAACACTGATTGATGTCAAAGTTCAAGGAACTAAGAAGTGGAGTGGGCCTGACGATAAAATATACAGTGCACACGCTGATATACGAGAAAAGGTAATTTAGTTGCGGCTCATTGTAAATCTCAGAAAGCCATTCGTGGACCGAACAATTATTTTTATTCCAGGTTGCGAGAGGTAATTGCGTTTTAGAATTGCAACATCCCGGCAAGAGTGGGACGAAGCTAACTTCGTACTTGTTTTTAATATTTGCTCTCAGAAAATTTTCTGGTGGTATGGGAGATGAAGATGATTGCCAGAGTCAAAATTTATGGCAAAATTATTTTATCAAGGTATAAAATGTTGTGTACACATTTACTTTGGACTTATTCATGTGTCTAATTTATATTTCACCGTAGCCAATTGAAAATGCTGAGAAAGTTGTAGTTACTCAGAAAGCAAATGGTGAAGCCGCACATATTGCCTGCCGACGAATAGGAAATCAAAACTTTTTCTGCATTGGGTCAAAAAATGTTCATATGCTGGCTAAAAATAGTGGTAATTGCAAATTTTTAAATCTTGGATTTGCGTTGTTTAATTATATACTATGTGTGTGATTTTAAAAAGGGGATGTGGGCAAATATTCTGAGGGTCGATTCAACGTAGCCAGTATTGTTGCGAATTCTTTTTTTACAAAGTACATGGAAAAGGAATACAATAATGTGGAATTAGAAGACAACACAGAAGCATTTGCAAGATTTTTGAATGAATCGAAGTACACTTGTGTGTTAGAATGCCTCCAACCCGAGTACCAACATATCGAGAACTTGAGTTATTTGGACTCACCGGAACTTCGGTAACATAATATTCATCATATAATTTGATTTTATATAGCAGTGCCATTTCTATTTCAATATGTTGATCTCAGATTTATTTGCTGGACAGAAATGTATTCTGATGATGATTGTGATTCTTTGTGCTCAGAGCCTCCTAATATTGCCATTGATAAAGCACGAGGGTTTGGTGTCGATACGATTGGGTATGAGATAATTTTCGCACAAGAGGCGGATGATTATATGCGAAGGGTATTTTTTTTGCTGTGCTTATCAAATTATTTTAATTTGTTGAAAGGAAACTGATTTGAAACTAATTATGTCACATAGATTAGGACTGAAAAGGACTACGAAGGAAAGGTTCTTTATTTCATGGACAAGGAGGATAAAGTTCTTGGAATAATTAAGAAAAAGACTGCTTGGTATATTATCTTAAGAGCTATACGGGAAAAAACAAGTTCGTTTACATCAGGAAAAAGCAGCAATTCTCGTTCTGAAATGGAGAAGAAGGTATCAAAAAGAATTGCTGAAATACAAGTTTGGCTTGGATTGCCAGATGATTACGTTAGGTGTTGGAAGGTATTTGTCATTTTGATTGTTCCAGTTTTCTTCTTGTCATACTCATATGATCCATACAATCTGCTTAAGTTATATAAATATATTTTAAAATTTTTGTGTAGGATCTTGCAATTAGTTTTGTGCACTGGGCTGTAGCTCAGGTGAAAGCACAGCCTTCCCCGTCCGTTGCTGTAAGGTCGAAATTTCCTGTTTTATGGCAGCAATACTTGAGCACACATCCAGAACACGATTCGATGTATAAAAATTTAAATTTCGCCTACTCTTAAGGTTCGCAGTTCATTCACTATTGAGTATAGGTATTTCTATTTAAATGTTATAACTACGAATTTGCTTACATGGATAAGAATTTTTATTTTAAGACAGTAATATGACATGCTTTGGAAGTTGTAGTTGATGACGGAGGCAGAGAACAATTATTCTGTATAGGAAGACCGCCGTGGTCGCCAGAATGCTCTAGATCTAGGTTGAACAAGCTTAAAGTTAAAATATGCAAAATGTTACACCTTGCACCTGCATTCCTGCATAATGCTACAGACAGACAGGATGACTTGTAATTCTACTTTCTAGTACTGCACTCGTAGTTCTTAACCCAATGAATCCTTTTATACTTGAGTTCACATGAGATAATTCCGTGGCTATAAAAAGTAAGCCAGATTTTGCGTCACATCTGTTTAGGCTTAAGATTTTCAGATTAAGAAGGATTGAACCCACAGCTAGTATTGCTTTATGTTTTCTAAACAATTCTAATACGGAACACAATGGATATTCTAAAATGTAAGTCTGGCGGAACCGGAAATACTTTTACATTCCCACAAAGTATTTTGGTGCATTGTACCTGCTTGAACTCAAACATTCAAAGTGGATGGAGGATATACTTTAGCTTCACGTTCTGTAAAGTTTTGCAAGCATATCATTGAAGTTTGCCAAGTTTAGCTAATCTTTATTCATAAAATGCCAAGTTGTACTTCATTCAAAAACCGCAACAACGTTGCGTTTATGTAAAAATAAAATATATTGGTCGACAATCTACATGCGACAAATCAAGGTGGACGCAATACGTATATAGCCCAATTGCAAAAATGCAATTGCTGGTTTGGTTTGGTTCTGCTCATATTCCATGTTTTGCTACGACAGATTTGGAGGGAAATTTGAAGCTGCTACTCATTGACATTTATAAAATTCCAGATTTGAACAGGTTATGGAAGTAGGTGGTTGATCACTAGAAACCGCGGACCTTTTGTTCTACGGACTAGTGGCCTCTGCGTGTGTGCATTATTGTGTGAATTTTATTAATGATGTCATGTGCATGTTAAATTAAATTGACACGTGTTTATGCAATTGACACGTGTTTTCTTTAGGCCTAATATGCAAATATGTTTTGTCTGTTTGCTGCCAGAGGTGGTGTTCCGACGATTTTCCTGATTTGAGTGATATCGTATTACGCAAATTTACAACAGCTTTGGTTCTCTAAATTTGTAAGATTGGCCTACTATAAATATGAGTAATCTGGAATCCAGAAATAAGTTGACCGAATTCCCGGCTCTTGAATCCGAAGAAAAGAGCGACACATTGTTGGTTTCTCTTTCAAAATTACTTTGGAGGAAAAAGGGCCCTAGTCCAGTACCCGGTGGTGGTAAGTGAATTTCAAAAAATACCAATTAGTAATCTAGTAGCACATCTGCATTAGAAATCTAGAAAATTGTCAAACAGTACATGCAATGCCGAACTGTTAAGATAGTATAGCCAATTTAGTACATCGCTGCTAACTTGATGTGAATGCAAATAATGCAAAGTGTGCCCAGCGGCAATCCTAATAAATACCAAATGACACCACTAGAGTTTTAATTTAGTCATAATCTATTTAGCTAGCATTCATGCCAAGTAAACGAATGTCAACACACTGAACACACTTAAATTTTGATTGCCCTCTGTGTTCACACTGAGCTGGCCTAAATCTGCACGCCGCATAATTTCAATAATTTGATTGGGTAAAACAGTATTACTTTAGCTTGAGCCGCAAGAGTTGGCCTTTGGGCTATTTAGTTTCCAAAAATTGGTTAACCTGCAACTTTTCTTTTATTCAGTGCAAATCTTATGGCAGGCGTAACAATTCCAATTCCTCTTACTACTATTATAAATCTATAATGCTTTGGTGTCATTGCTACTATCACTAATTGCTTTCTATAGTATCGTATTTCACTAGTTCTTATGGAATTTAAATTAACAATTCATTCCTGAGTTATGGGCAAGTTTTTTGACAGTTGGTTGCAGCAGGCAGCTCAATTTCAATCATTGTTAATATCTTTTGATGTTGGCTCAAACTTTGAGTTTCAGCTCAAAGCTCAGTCTTCCCAAAGAGACCCTCATTGCTAGCAGCAGAATTAGGCTTTTTCGGCGCTACACTATTATGTACAAGAAGAGCAACATTCTTTGCACTAATTAAACTCATTTCTATTGCACTCGCCGCCCATTCAATATTATTGGGGTGATAAATACCAGGGAATACTGCGAAATCATTGACGGAATTAAGGGTGTCAATTGAGTCATATTGCGGGTAGGCAAACCAATCATTCACACTAACTTTACGAGGATTTAGAAACATTTCATTTAGTTGAATCTCAGTTAACAAATCTTGGCTAAAGACTTTGTAAACAGGAACTTTTTCTGCTACCCGCAGGACAACGGGGTGTATCCTACTAACCGAGGTATAATAATTTGGTGTAATCGAAATTAAACTCCCCAGATCCTTGTATTTTTCCTGAAGCCCATCAGCAGCAACAATTGTAGAAACAGTTCTGTGGTAGAATCTGGACTTTTTGACATTTGCTTCTGCTTTTGCATCCAAGTTTTGGAAGTGAACAGAATTGATGAATGGAATAGACAGAACAACTTTATCGTACATAGCGGGCTGAGGAGTTTTTCTTTCTTCAAAACCCAGCTCAAACTTTGAACCCGCGTGCTTGACTGCGACCACTTTGCTGTTCAAATGAACTTGCGCGATTGAATGGTTTAGCAGAGTTATTGGCAGATTTTTATTTCCTCCAGCAACACTCCACAAACCATTTTGAGCACCAGCTGCTGAAATTGCACCTAGATAATTAACATAGATTAGTGATGAACAGAATCTATAGCAGGTGGTTCAAATGAAGTTAAGATAAAATAGATTTTGTTAAACTGAAGCTAGAAACTTGCCAACAAGGGAGTGAAGTACACTTGTATTTTGTCCATAATTAACATTGCAAATAGCTTGAACCATTTCCTCAATGAAATTCTGCTTGTAGCCTTGTTCAGTCAAATAGGTATGGAAGTCAAATTTAGTTAAATTCAGTAAAGCTGGACTCATTGCTGACAGAAGTTTATCAACAGTTTGGAAAGATTGGCCTTGGTCCAATAGGCCGTAAATCCTAAAAATATTTAACGAAGTTCAAATTAACAAATTAATTTGCTGAAGAGGTTTCCAAATGCTTCGACCACGAATCAGTGGATAAGGAATTAGAAATGGTAATAGAACTGTAAAGTGTGTAAAGTAGTAACTAACCTCTCAAATTCGTCAATCATGCCACTCGTCATTGAATTCAGACGATTAAAATCAAAACCGTAACGCCGGTATATTCTCCATATAGTCACCAATGTCCAGCTACTAGTACTGAAAATGAATTCCGAATCTTTGACAAGTGTTGTTACTCCAGACGATGTATCCGCCCTTTGAGATAATCCTTTTGGGAACGTACAGTTGTGTATTAGCAGAATGTAAACATATCAGTGCTTTGTATTTCCGTGGATTCTTACCTAACTCCTTGACTAAGTCCACTGCAAGTTTATTTCTAGGGTGAATGATTGAGCCTCCATTTTCGTATTCATTGCCAAATATGTCTTGGGTGGCCAAACGACCTCCTATTATAGATGTGGACTCAAATAGATCAATCTCGATATCCCCATTGAATAATTTGGTTAAATAGTAAGCTGCGGCAGATCCACCCACTCCTGCACCGACAATGGCTATTTGTTAAAATAGAAAAGAAATCAATCAATGCTCTGCTTATGATAAATGTTCTTGGTTTTAATTAACACTAACAGACTAGTAAGCATTTTGATGGTTGTGAATATTAATATTGTATTCTCATGTTCATTAAACAACTTACCTATCCGCAGAGGCACAGGAGGAGGAGTTTTCCGATTTTTTTCTGAAGAGGCCTCACCAAACACATAGTTAATGCAAAGGCCGCTAAGGCTTAGGATGAACAAAATGTTTGTTTTGAAATACATAATGAGCAATTTATTTGTAAGTACTGAAAGGCAACTAAAAATATGGGAATACAGTAATATCACAAATTTAAACACAAGTTTGACAATACGGTTGTGGCGGTATGTATTTGCATCTTGCCGACATTACACCCTTTGCCATTCATTGGAATGACGACACGACGGCTTGGCACATACCTGTCTCACAGCTCCCCACGACGGGTCGGTCGGGTTTTAAATTATGAGCCAAGCAAAACACAAAAGACGTTCATTGTTTTAACTACGCATTGATACGACATTGATCACTACCAATTGTTACCGTCGTTCCAGGATGCCTCTAGCATCCTGGTCATGTCCGGATAATGTCATTAAATTGAATTTAGCGTATGAAAATTGTGTATATTTTTTTAATTTTGTAGACCAAAATGCTACCCCAGGAAACCCAGAGCCTGAAACTTTGTCACTTCCGTCTTCAATTTCTGACTCATGCTTGACAAACGCCGTGGATTTAGAAAATGAAAAACAAAAACAGGACTTCACTGACACCTCCAGCACTTCTGGTCATCCTGGTTTGAAGCGACTTGTCATTGCTCGCACCCACCTTCATCGCTCCGATTCCAGTCTTTCAAATAGATCTAATCCATCGCCTGATATAATGGAAGGGAATGTTTCACCTTTTGAGGCACGAACACTTCCAAATGTTCTGCGAAGGATCAGCAATTTAATTGCCATGAGTTCTGGTGTAAGCACAGTATACGGTGTTAGATTTGTATTAAATTGAGGCCGAATTTGAAGAGTATTGTCATTTGTGGTTGTTTGGTATTTTCAGAGTCAGACTGACATAAAAAAATATTGGATGCCGGATTCCGTTAGTAAGGAATGCTACGATTGTGCTGAGAAATTCACAACATTTAGGCGGAAACATCACTGTCGGATTTGTGGACAAATATTTTGCTCTAGGTGTTGCAATCAGGAAATACCAGGAAAAATTATTGGTTACTCAGGTTAGATTTTGATAAATGGATACGATGTAAGTAAGAATTTTTTCCAGATTTTACATTGTGATGAATTTTAGGGGATTTGCGAGTGTGCACATACTGCTGCAAAATTGTTCTCTCATATCTGCAATCTGCGGATTTGAGCACAGATTTAACTGACGAACTGAAACTGGTCCAAGAGGATTTACAAAACCGTTTTGGACCTTCTATAGAATCATCTCAACATTCCACTTCATCCGCTAATCCGCATAATTATCCTTACGGGACAGCTTCATCATTCGACCATGCCATGCACAGATCTTTGCCGCGCCGAAAACCCTCATTGGTTTACCAGGAAGAAAGATTTGCAACTGGTCGAAGCCAAGACAGTGGATTCGACTCTTCTGCACCTGAGGAGAAGCCAAAAACGTTTATTGGGGATTGGGTCAGTTTGAAATCGCTCTGGGACGATATGTGTCATCCAGTTACCGGCATTGATTGGGCTTCACATCGCCACAACATGAAGAAAAATTTTGCTAACTGTGCAGTAGGCAGTGAACTGGTGGACTGGTTGCTGGCCCAGCGCAAGATCAGTTGGAGAGGTCAAGGTGTGCAGATATGCCAAATGCTCATCGATGTCAATCTCCTTGAATGCATTTCACAGCCTGAAGCCGTGTTCTTGGACGCATACGCACTGTATCGACCAGTTCAGGCAACACTTCCTGCTCTTGCTGAAGTTCCTGAAGCCTCATCTAGTCAACGAAGTAGTGAAGAATTTGCCGGCGAACATGAGTTTGGCAGAATTAGCCAGGACCCACTTTGGGTTAAGCAAATTTCAAGGAAAGGAAAATTCTCAAGTGAAAGTGAAGGCCGAGATGAACTGGAGTCTCCGACTAATGATCCATTAAAACCGCGTCTTCCATCAGCTGCTTCCCTGTATTCTTTGGATTTGAATACAAGCGAAAATACTGCTTCAATTTCGAAGCCAAAAGAGAAGGAAAAGGATCACGTGGATCCCTACAGCAATAAAGGCCGCGGGGGAACCAGCCAAGGTGCGTCCAAGACGAAGAAGGCGGGTTCTTTTAGTAGTATGACGACTGAAACCATGACCGATGAATTCTTTCAAAAAACCCTAGCCCTTTCTCAAAAGGAGAGGAGCGCGGATGGAGCCTTGGCAGCAACTGTAGTGCCACCGAATAGTTGGCACAGTCCACAACAGCTAACCAGTGATGGCGAACTACGGGCATTTCAGGAACTCTGCAACTCGTACATTAGGCATGAGAACGACCTACTAACTCAACTACTTGGAAGAATGAATTTGGATCCCAGTTGGGTTGACATTATTCTACCAATTGTACACAAGGTTACTGAAATTGTAAAGCCCGATGTGAGATATGCGGATGACGATATGGACATTCGTCAATACATTCAATTGAAAAAGTTACCTGGTGGGAGGAAGGAAGACTGTCGGATTGTGAATGGAATTGTTTGTACAAAAAATGTTGCACACAGAGCAATGAGACAGAAGCTGAAGGCGCCAAAGATATTATTCATTGGTTCTTCCATTGATTATCAACGGTTTGAAAATCGATTTTTATCACTTGAACCTCTAGTCATGCAGGAATACGACTACCTGAAAAATACTGTTGCTCGAATTGCTGCCCTTTCACCGGATTTGGTGATTGTTGAGAAAACAGTGGCACGGATTGCCCAAGAATTCATGCTGGATTTAGGAATCACTCTAGTCATAAATACAAAACCGAGTGTCATGGAACGTGCTGCAAGGTCAACACAAGGTGTGATTGAATCTTCTGCGGACACTCCAATCGGAATTCCTCAGCTTGGGCTTTGCCATAATTTTTATACGGAAACATTTCAATTGCTAAATGGGATGAAGAAAACTCTCATGTTCTTTGATGGCTGTGCCATGCATTTAGGGTGTACTGTTTTACTGAGAGGGGGCACGAATTCCGAATTGATACGTGTCAAAAAGATTATGTCAATTGATGATTTTTGTTGCCTACAATTGGAGATTGGAAAGATCATTTCATATTGACTTATTTTCAATGCCACCTCCAGCCCCTGAAACTCCAACGAAAACTAGACATTCTCTTCCGGTTGCTTCTGAAGTCACGACTACAGATTCTTCTGTAATCGAGGAGCCTTTAAAAGTGGAATTTCCTAGCATAAGTGAAACAATTTCTCCGGTTGCTACAAACATTTGTCATCTAGAGGCGAACATTGAATCATCAGAAAAGTTAACTGCAATTTTAGACGATCCTCTCCATGCGTTCATTAATTCAAATCCGGAAGTTTCTGACTCAAACGTCGAACTGCCCTCCAGAACTCATTTTCAAACGGTTGCGACTCAAGTAATTCTCTCAGCTTCACCATTCATAATGTACTCTCTACCTTACTTGGAGACTGAAGCTGGGCAGGCATGCAAGCTCAGGTCATGCTTCTCTGAACAAATCTACTGGACAGGCTTCACCGGTCAAATGGTTATGGTTACTCATTCGGATGCCGAAAATAGCCGTGGTGGCATCAATGGAGTTAAATGCTATCCAAACATTCCGAAAATTCCGTGGAATACTGCGCACCCGTTCATTTCAGTTAAACTCACATCTTTGAATGATGAAATCCATGCCCTGGTGGCAGATTTTAGAAGAAAAGGGAACATGCTGAATGTTAGTGCTGCTAGTTCAATTTCTGATAAGGGAAGTGAGCCTAAGCTCAGCTGCGACGATATTATAAACGAAAAATTTGGTGAAAATGCAACCAATCGTGTGGATGCTCTTGACCCATTTAAACATCAGAAGTTATCTGTGCTTTTCTGCAGTTTCTCACCCGTTTCCAGCAATGCTCCTAACTTCTGTGTTAACCCATGGTAAGCAACCATCAACTCAATTAATGTATGTTTTCACTAATTTTAGATTAATGTATGTTTTGTTGGTTTTCCAGGGTCGTTAATATGGACATGTACGGTCGCAATGACATTTCACTTGGAATGTTTCTTGAACGATATTGCTTTCGCAAGACATATTTATGCCCTGCCAAAAATTGTGATACACCAATGCTTCACCATGTACGCCGATTTGCTCATGAGCTTGGTTGCGTCATAGTTGCGTTGAAAGAGCTTGAAAGTCCAATCCTGGGCTCTGGGGAAAACATACTAATGTGGAATTGGTGTTCGCAGTGCAAGACGGTATGTACAAAACGGTTATACTTTTATATATTTGTAATTGAATCCTCATTTTTGAAAATATTGAAGGTATCTCCAATTGTTCCAATGTCTGTCGATGCTTGGTCATTGTCATTTGCTAAGTATTTGGAGCTGCGATTCCATGGTCATAGATATACAAGGAGGGGACTGGAAAATCACACTGAGTGTAACCACTCTTTGCATCACGACCATGTTCATTATTTTGCACAACACAATATCATCTCCTCATTTAAGTAAGATTTTGAGCTGAAATTTTTTACTGATATGCATGTAAGTGATATGTAATTAATCGTGCAGATATGCGCAAGTGAGAATATGGGAGATATGCTTGCCGGTTTGTGTCATAAATTTAAGAAAGGATCCGAAGTTGGTGCCAGAACTAATTGATGATGTAAAGGTCGTTGCTATTACTGGACATGGCGTTTACAGTAATATTTTGGAAGCCCTGTGCTCACTGAAGGAAACCTCTTCTGGAATGAGAGCAGAAGGTGATTTTCATGATTGTAAAGAAACACATTATAAACTGACTTATGATGAATTTACGATTACGACAGACGTTGTCAATGCTTTACTTGAGCATCTAAAAGCGGAGCGCTCTGTCTTCCGAACTAAGATTGAAGAGATTCAAATGAATCTGACATCACCGAATCTCCAAACCGGATGGAAAAAGAAGGGTACTTGTAAACGTTATTTCTTTGGGCAAATTCGTTGTAACACAGATTGCATTATTTAGAAATTGACAAGTTCTTATGGAGAGTGACTGACTCCATTGGATTTTTGAAAAGTAGTATATCTGAATCAATTCAGTCTTGGAACGCACGTCTGAACGATTTGATCACGCTAAGGAAAAAAGAAGAAAAACAAACCAAAGCGACTAATCCTACCACGGTATAAGCCGCGATGTTGGCAAATACATTTTATGTCTTATTATGCTTCTAATAATTGTACTATTGTTTTTTAGATAACAGGAAATCCCAAGTCGGATAACGAATTACTTCAGGATCCCACACAGAAGTCGTTGGCTAGAGTTGAAAGCGATTCTTTAATAATCACCACTTCAAAAGCTGCAATTGCTGCACCTTCTATAGTTTCATCTCGAAATTCCGATGAATCTTCACCCCGATCAGACGTTCTTGTCGAAGCCCGAATAGATTCTCTATCATTGGATCAAAAAAGCATGGAAAGGATCCGGATAGGTAAGAAATTTGGTAGCCATCCGTAAACTTCTTAAACTGGTAAACTTAAAATTTTCTTTTATGTGTGTCATGTTAACAGCTTCTGGAAGTGGAAGTGGGAGTACATTAGACATGAGCATTTCGGGAGTTTAAACTTCTTAAACTGCTAAACTTAAAATTTTCTTTTATGTGTGTCATGTTAACAGCTTCTGGAAGTGGAAGTGGGAGTACATTAGACATGAGCATTTCGGGAGTTTTTGAGGAGTTGACAAATGTTCGGAGTGCGGAATCAAGTATAGAGTCTGATGCCAAAGATATCACAATTCAACAGGCTGTTGGGCAACAACGAACCCAGGTAGCAACTGTAAGTGAAAAGCTTCACCACCGCACATCTTCAGAATTGACTCAACAGACCGAGGATGCCCCTGACCACAAGGAAAGGCCAGAAAAGAAAGGAATGAGCAGTAGCACAGTCAAAAACCTTATGTCTCATTTTATGTCTTCTGCAGTAACTGGACAAGTTANCTGACCACAAGGAAAGGCCAGAAAAGAAAGGAATGAGCAGTAGCACAGTCAAAAACCTTATGTCTCATTTTATGTCTTCTGCAGTAACTGGACAAGTTATTCAGGTATATAATAAATTGCATAAATGACAATTATTCGGCATTTCAGGAATAACAAACTTTATTATTCTAAATTTTTAGAGTCCTTGGCTGCCAATTGAACATAATTTCACAGCTAGTTTGACGGAAATGCCAATCCCAGTGTTTGAAAACGAACCAAGTTCCGTGGTTGCCTTCACTCTAAGCTCGGTTGAATACAAGACTAAGCTAATGGAACTGGCAAAAAGTAGATCAAGCCAGCAGTTGCTAAGTAGTACCAAAATATCGGAGGAGCAGAGTGTAACGAATATACCTGTGAAATGGAAAGATAATTCTAATTCTGTCGTAGCGGATCAGAGTGTTTTACAAAAGCCTAGTGGCAGTGGAAGTCCGGACGACCCTGGCGAGATTTCTTCTCCGACCACTAGCTTGGATAAGTCTACAGATGAAATTGATAATGAAAGTGATGTCATGGACAAGGAAACGTGAGTACCGATATTCAAAACATTCAAACTTCTTTCTTACTTGTTTTGCATTTCAGTTTGGGAAAGAAGTCTGGAGACATTGAAGTGCAATTCAGTAGCAGTACAGCCAAGTTTTTCTGTCGCGTTTATTCTGCCGAAAAGTTTCGGCAGTTAAGAAAAATTTGTATAGAAGAAGCAGAGCCTTTTTATATCAGATCTATTTCACGGTGTATATCTTGGGCGGCTTCTGGTGGTAAATCGGGCTCTACGTTTTGCAAAACTACAGGTACGCAGCAACTCAACCAAACCGAGCGTGATAATGATTAGCACTTAACGCACTAATGTTGTGTGTTTGTCCTAGATGATCGCTTTGTTGTGAAACAGATGTCTAAATTTGAGATTCAGTCGTTCATTGACTTTGCACCTAACTATTTTGATTACATGAGAACATGCTACAGGGAAAAAAGGCCAACCGTCTTGGCAAAGATTGTTGGCGTCTACCGAATTGGTTTCAGAAATTCTCAGACGAATGCTGCCTCTAAAATTGACATTTTAATCATGGAAAATTTATTTTACCGGAAGAACATTGCTCAGAAGTTTGATTTGAAAGGGTCCATTCGTAATAGATTAGCAAGTACAAATCGGAAGGAGCATGAGGATTTGGTTTTGCTGGATGAGAATTTAGTTAATAGTAAGTGGAACGGTAACTTATCTCTTGAATAATGATCATTAATTTGGATGTTTGTTTATTTTTTAGTGGCATGCGATAGTCCACTATACATTCGGCCACACACTAAAACAGTTTTGACAATGGCCTTGCACAATGACTCCCAGTTTCTTTCATCTCAAATGGTGATGGATTATTCTCTTTTGGTCGGTTTGGATGAACAGAATAACGAACTTGTGGTCGGAATAATAGGTAAGCGAGGTTAAAACAATTTGCAATGATTAGACAACTCGTAAATTTGAATGGCTGCTGCAGATTACATTCGGACGTTCACTTGGGATAAGAAAATTGAAAACTTTGTAAAGTCGTCTGGAATCTTTGTGGGACAAGGCCAGCCTACTGTTGTATCTCCCAAAGAATACCAATCAAGATTCTGTGATGCCTTAGATCGGTATTTTCTTCTTGTACCTGACCGCTGGATGGGATTAGGCCTTGGCGTAGACTCATAACCCAAATACAAATAAGATTTCGGAACTACAGTCGAAGCTCTATAATAAGTACCCCTATAATACGGATTACTTCCCTAAGTGGGACTTTTTCGAAGGAAGGAATGGAATTATTTCCATGCCAATAACGTTAATATTTGCTCCCTTATACGGACTTTCCTCTAATACGGACGAATTGGTTGGGTCCCAAAAAGTCCGTAATATAGAGCTTTGACTGTATTTTTCAGTCGAGAATAGTTTTTCAACAAGTGGCTTTAAAACGTCAAGTTATGCATAACTAGGACAAGTAGCACGACATTCCACAAGTTTGCTTTAAAATTACTGTACGTCAATAAAAAGTACGGCTTCACTATTTTGTAATCGTATTATACTGATGACTGTATGATTATTCACTCTGTATGACTACTTCTTTCTTTTAGAAGGTTTAGAACAAAATTTTGAAATTAATTCTTTGCAACATCATGGTAATAAGATGAGAACAACTTGATTTGTTCTATCTAATTGATTGACGGCAGTTTGTTGCTATTATAGTATTCACTTAAATGTCACATAGCAAAGCTATTTGATTCTATTTTGTCAACGAGGATGTATATCTAATCCTCATTTCTGATTTTGTGCAGCAGTCTGATAATATGCATGCAAAAAACAAGAATCTCTTCGCAATGGAATGGCAATGGCGGCATCATTAATTTAATATCTTCAGCACTTGTGTTTGTGACATTTAAAAAAAGACGTATCTAGACCTGCAACTAGATTGCACCAACAAATATCGGATAGAAAGTTAGCTGAAGGCGAAGCATATAATGTTGCCGGACTTAGTACAGACCGTAACCTATCCGATTGGTAAACAGACACATGCACAAATTAAACAATTGAAGTCAACATAATTCAAACCCAAGCTGCACTAAACAAAACACTAGCACTAGAAGTCTCGTAGAGTAAGTTTGAAAGGACCATCTAATTTTAGTTCAAATCCTGCAGAATTGCTTGGAACCTCTTGGTTTTCTTCCAGACCTCCTCGCACTCTTTCCTCGTCACTAAATTCAAATTATTTCAATATCAGAACTTCTAAGTGATGTTAAAACTAAGCGCAAAACAAACGTACTCTGAAAGACTCATCTTCGGGACAACAAATGACACGTTCAATTCCTGCAATGAATTCACATTTGGGTTTGCCGTCCTGCAAAATGGACAAGACCTCAAATTTTTCTTTGCGCAACAGGAAGCGTGATAGGCATGTCCACATCTGAAAACCAAAACAAATTAACATCTGGTCATATAAGGATGGTAATAGAAAATATTTTCTTTTACTGAAAAATGACGATGTCTTCACTCGCAATAGGAATGTCATCTAAAATAGCTGAATGGCACCAACGGCAGAGTTTTCCAGACAACGCAAACGGAGCTTTTGAAACCTTCATCTTAGTTTGTAGCTTGTCATGTAAGTCAGATTGTGTGATTCGTTTGACGAGGCTAACCATCATTTCTTCGTAGGTGCAAGTATCCAACATTCCTAAATGTATTTTGAAAATGCAGTGCGCTTCATTCTTAAAACTAAGGCGATAAGGTAGACGCTTACCCATGACTAGATCCCTTATTTCACCAAAAGTTGAGGACTGGTAAGATGGGTTATTCAGCACAACTTCAACTATTGTAGGCAGACTTACATGACCCATCATACTGCTTAATAAATGCTTATTCATGTCGTTAAACGCTGCGTTTAGTCCAGCTTTTCCTTGGAACTTGTTATGAGCTGAAATTAGGAGATTTAACAGAGGAAGCCAGAGTTTCTCTCTGTCGCATCCTGGTAATTTTGGAGAGTTTCTTTGTGAAAATTGAACCATGACTAGAAATAGTGCCTGGAGTTGAGCCCAGCTCAAACTGGAACTTAGCATGCTTGCTGCAGAGTCCGCATTTAGAGCATCGATCTCAGTAAAAACCTGAAAATTGTATACATGTTAAGTGCCTCAATAAGTTACAGAATGCAAATATCCCGGTAATGGAAACTTGTTGTGATAAGATATCCACAACAACAACACAACATGCAAAACTGGAAAAATTAAACATTTCTGAAAAACCTTGCCTCCATTAATTTCTCGTTAAATTGTTTCATCAGTAGTTCAAATGCAGCACTGATTTGCCCGTTCTTCTCGAGAAGGTAGCCCATGGCGTCTAGTAGTTTGTACTTACGACAAATCTACAAATTTTAGTTCAACATGCTGTAATTCGCGGTGTAAACATAAATTTAGCATACAATTCAAAGGTACAATATAACCTACCAACATTGTTTGCTCAACTCTGTATGACTCCACCGATTTTAGAAAGGGGTTCACTAGCTGTGGATTAAACCTGCACATCAATTCAATATATTTTTCAGTAGTTAACGTGTCCACTTCTATATTATTCTGGTTTTGCTCCCTAAAACAAATTTTAATTTAAAACTTAAATCACTAATTGGCAGTCTTCCTAAATATGCACAATCGTACCTTATATGAAAGACGCCCTGAAGAAATGAATATTGTTTCTCCTGTTTAGATTCCAATGACTTGACTAGATCTGGTATCAAGTTTCCTAAATGCAAGTAGACCACCTGAGCAGTTTTCTTGTTATCAATTTCTACTAGACTCTGTAAAACAAACGACAAATTCATACGGTGTGTCAGTTTAACAAAAGTATTCCGCTTTTTTACCTCAAGTGAATCCCGAACTCTGATCTGGAGCTCCTCTTTTTTCGTTGGCAGAGTACAAAATATTTTGTGAAGAAAAGAAAAAACTTGGTGCTTTCGGAACTCATCCAGCAAATAGCAGTCTAATATTTTCTCATAATCCTTTCGTCGCTCGTACAGCATTTCGCACACTCGGAAACTGAGTACAAGATAATGGTTAAGGTTAAAATATTAAGGCAAAAATTACGCGATACGTAATTTCATTTCATTTGAAGACGGCAACTTACAATTTTGCATTTCTGCATTTATCCAGCAATTTCTGGTAATCAAAGTGCTGAATACCTCCAGCCTGTAACAACTCGAGCAAAGCTTGCTGCCTTTCATCAATTCTTGACGACTCATTCGCACTTGTCAGGTGTTCTAAGACCTGTCCAGAACATATTGATGTAAATGCATAGTATTAAACCGGTAATTGTCCATGTACACCTTGCCTGCTCGAAAAGTAGTTTGCTGACAAACAAGTTGTTTTCCGCCTTTGCCATTTGCCTAGCCAAGAACGTGAAGAGGACTCCAACTTGTGTAGGCTGAAGAATGAATACAAAATCGTCAATTTTAGTAGTCCAGAATGCAATTTCTAATATACCAGGATGACAAATCCACTCACAGTAAAATTTCCTTGTTCCACCATAACTTGCAGTAAAATATCTACCATTCTTTGTTTCTGCCTTTTTCCGAGCTCGGTTTGAAAAAGTGGCTCTTCAAAGCTCAGGGCCAGGACATTCAGGAATTCTTTTGTGTCAAACTGTAGGAATGTTCTAGAGCATTAACATCAAATAAGTGATTTACTCATATCAGAAGTTCCTAAACATATCACTCTTCCTTTCCCATTTTTAGTTTTTACCTCAGGTATGGATAGGCTGCTTCATTCTCTGGTGAGTTTCTAGTGTGAAGTGTTGTGATGCAACGAAAGACGTCAGACTGCACATTATTGATGAGCTTGTCCGGAATGTTTCCGTAAGGATAGGCTCTCCCGGCCATACAACAAGATGTATACACCAAAATCTTGTTCCCTAACTTAACTTGCAAGTCTGTCAGCTGGTTTTCTGAAGTCAAAATATAATTAATTACACGCATAAAATAAAACGTAATAAAATAAAATACCGGCTGAAATTGCGCTGTACAGTTCAGTCATAAGTTCTTCAAGTGGCGTGATGTAGTCTTGCATCCCTTGGTTATAAATATAAATTATAGCATCGTATAAACCCTGAGTCCAGCAAAGCTTCATAGTCTGATGAATGTCCAATGAATCTACGTTTATGTGAACAATGCAAGCTTCCAGTGGCTGAAACGAAAATTCACGTAAAACTTGAAAGAATCGCGCACTTCTACCACTTCAATTAAAAATGAGGTTATTTACCTTAAAGTTGCCAATTTCTTCATAATAAGTTATAAAGTCTTTAACAATCGTAGGTGGAATAGATCGCATTTGGTCATTCAGAATATAAGGTTCCAATGATTCCAAATATGCGGATTTAGAGAATGGATTGAGAATTGAAAACTCGTAAATCTTGTCAAAAATTGGTTCCCTGAAAAAAGAGCGAAAGATGAAATTACAAGTATTTGTGTTGAAAAATCATTTAGAAGTTACTCATATTTAACTGCTTACAAATTATCAAGAAGAACGTTGTAATTAATGCATGTAGAAATGACTTCCTTGTAATTATGTTTCGCACTGCCCAAGTCTTCCATAAAATTCAACAATGGAATTCTTTCGAAGTACCGATCCAAAATGTATATAAGCTATCAAAAAGATTCGAGTCCGTTTCTACATATTCTTGTTTTGTAAATTCTAGAACCAATGGTACCTTTTCCCGTACTATGAGCCTCTTGGAATCCTTGCTTCCCTTTAATCCAATGATTGCCTTCGCCTTTTCCAAATATAATTCATAACCTAATTGAATAGCTTCAATAAAATGATTTTGTCTAACTAAATAATCTAGCCTTTCATGCCAAACTCTCATTGTAAGCGCGTGAACTGATTTTGTGCCTAGGACTATCATTTGATTATTATAACACAGAATAGAGTTGTAGCAGGCAAGTTCGCCAGCCATAGCCTGCGCAAAAATAACATCAAGTTAGACATAACTACTATTTGTTCAAATGAAAAATGAAGTAATAAAATAATGTAATATGTAACTTACAAAAGCCTTACTGACGTTACCACCAGTAGCTAGACCTTTGAAGTGGCTACTAGAATAAACGAGGCGAGCGGAAGACAAGTTAATGCTTTCCAATTCTTCTTGTGACCGGACATCAATAACATGTATATTTTCCTTGGTATCAATCAAGGCTATTGTTCTTGGATTCAACCAAAG
This sequence comes from Orthonychiurus folsomi, assembly GCA_036851895.1. Lineage (NCBI taxonomy): Eukaryota > Metazoa > Arthropoda > Collembola > Poduromorpha > Onychiuridae > Orthonychiurus > Orthonychiurus folsomi. The sequence continues at coordinate 47,233 of JAAXYW010000213.1, forward strand.
CATGCTAATTAGGTGGTACTGTACGGTGAAAGTTCTGAGAGGTAGAAATTGTACAATATTCTTGGAATCAAGTGTGACCTGCAAGAATAAGCTATTTTAATTTTCAAACCTTCATTAGGTTTAGAGCTAACTGCAAATAAAGCATTACCTGGTAAAACGATAAACTATTTTCACGAGCAAAACTTAGAACTGGATCTACTATGTTCTCGTGAGCTGTCGTCTGAATGATTGCCATTTGCCAAGAAAGAAGTGGGAGCGTGCCAGGGCTTGCTTGAAGAGTATGTGTGAAGAGCACTTTTAGCTTCGGTCGAATCATGACGACTATTATCTGGAAAACGTTCAATTAGAATTCAACATCATTCGTATATTAACATTAGCATCACATTATACAATCTGCTTACTTTTGAAAGCGTAGCAAATGCAACTATAACAAATCTTGTCAAAGGATTATCGGGAAAAGCACCCAATAACAAGGGCTCAAATGTACACACTTCTCCTCGACTACCAGAGAAGATGCATCTAGAGTCACATCCACGAGTGCCCATAGTGCGTTTGAAATTTAATTCAAACACTGAACCCCCGCTGTCACTGCACAAGCCCAGAATTGGATAATCGGTGAACTAGACAATGGAATAAGAGCCATATAATTCTCAATATGGTGGTATTCTCTTTTAGATGACTTACTCTCAAAATCAAGACGGCAGTTCCAGCCGCATGGCAATCACGAAGAACTCTGTAAATAGAAGCAATGTATTCTACACACAATGTGGAAATATTGGGAGATTTGGCACGGTCATAAAAAACGTTAGAACACCTACCTTAACAATTTCCCATTGTCCAAATCATACATGAGGATGAGACCCTTGGCATATCCGATAAGGAGTCGAGAAGCATTTTGGCTAATTGCCAAACTACTCACAGAACCACCGGATTCCCTGTGCTCAGCCTCACCAAACCGCCACTTTAAAGTCTGAGCCACGTCGAAAACGAGTACATACCCGTGAGTGGTTCCAATTGCAATAGTAGAGCCAATAGTAATAGCTGTTGCTGTTCCAGAATTTATTTTATCCTATTCAAGTTAGTTATTAACGTTAACGTAAATACTTGATTTTACTTAAGTGTTAAAAATTCTTTCCTATGATTATCGCTAAAATTTCAAAGATAATTTACCATAGCAGATGCTAGTTGTGAGGTCATGCCTTTGAGCAGTACATGACGAAGAATTGAAGCAGGTTTCTTTTTTGTGTGTGGTCTAGGCCTCATACTTCGACTGGAACTCCTACTTCTGTTATCCGAGCTCTCCTTCGAGATTATAGACACCGTATCACTCCCCTCTAATATCGCTCCCTGCACCTGTAACGCAATGTTTTAAAAGTGTACGAATAAGCATACTACACTATTTTTTCTCTTAAATTCGGTTTCAAAGAATGAATCGCCAGAATATTGAAATTACCAATTGTTGGGTTGCATTATTTTGCGGAACACCCATTTCTGGAAGACCGTCTTCATATTCAAAATCCAGTGACTGATTATCCAGTTCGTTCAGAATGCTCTCTAAGGATTGTTCAAAGTCAACTTGTGGGATTTTGAATTCATCGTCATCAATAGGCTGGAACACAAAAATTCAACACTTTTAATTAAACTCATTATTTGAACGGTGGATTAAACACGCCGCTAATAAAACTTCATTCGCGATCACATTCCATTATTTCGACAAGATAAATCCACAAAAATTAACTAAGAATACAAATACAAACCACACTACTTACAATCTCGTCCCGGTCTCCCAAAAGTTGTGGAAATGCAAGAAGATCTGGGTGCTTGCTAGGAGACCCAAGACTTCCAGCTTGACTATGACAATCGACATCAGTTCCCAACATTTCAGTAAGACCATTTCCATAAGCCGAGGTCATAGATGCTGTAGAGGCAATTGTTCCAGTGGAGGAATCGTTGTCATTATCCTCGCCACTCATTTTCAAACCCTCTTTAGACATAGTTTGTAAAATTCGTCACTTCGCATTATCTCATTGACATGTTTACCCAGTCCTTTATCATTTAAATTAGAATCGAAATTTGAACTATCCCATTGACTCAAAAACCGCGACTGTGTAAATGTGTAGCAGAATTTACAAATACAGAACAAACCGTACTACTAGTGTATTTTGAATGACTTTTCAGAGAATTTAAATCACTGCAAGAGTCAAATTTCCCCGCTCTTTTCCTGAAGACACCCTTTTCTGTTCAAAAAATTTAAAGGAAACTCCTCTACTGAAACTTCAGTTTCAAATGCGAGTACACAAATATTCACGCAAATTAAACATTTTAACATTGAAGATTCTATGAGCATGACAGGTTCCGATTTGATATGACACAATTTTATAAATCTGTCATGCAGTAAAGCGTAGAGCATGTGCATACTGGGGGCAAGGTGCCACAAAAATAATTCGAACCTTGTTTTGACTCGGGTCTCGGTTTCGGGCGCAGTACGTGAGACGAAAGGGAAAGTGAATGACGTCTTGATTTCCTGATTCATTTTCATCTCCTGGATCCGGAATTACACACAGCTTAAATTCATCTTGTCCGTGTCAGTCAGGTCAAAGCAAAGCATCACTGTTACTGGACAATTGAAAAGCACTTCAAAAGTTAAGGTAAGTTAAAAGCGCATTAGTTTTAATTCTTTTTCGTATTCGTGTTACATTGGAGTGGTTACATTATTTTGTACTTT
>JAAXYW010000214.1:0-49915 GCA_036851895.1 Orthonychiurus folsomi
CGAGTTGTGAGTATTTTTCATCTTCCAATTGTCGCCCGGATCTGGCGGAAGCCACAATAGCATCAATTGCACCTTCCGTTGAATTTGAAAATGGAGTTGTAGTTTCTAAGACTGGATCATCGTCTTCAGGAAAAAATCCAGGCTTTGTATCTGGTGAACTTCGGGCCCAAGCAGAAGCAAATGCTGCGAAGGCTAGCACAGTGAAAAATGACAACTTCATTTTGACTAAAATCCAAAGCTAAATATAAACCGCTTTGTAAAATTTCACTCCTCTCAATCTTTGAGCTCAGCTCCTTTTGATTTTGGATACTGAGGGGATTGAGAGCAAAGTGCTTTTATATCATAGTTACTTTTACTGACAAAAATCCTTCGGAACTTACGTGTTGTATCCAAGAAAATGTGGAGGAGAGCAGAGCATGGGATTTGAGTTCATTGTCATAAAATGCGTTTATGCAATAATACGTTACGTCCTTATTGTTGGGCAGGGCAGTGCAGTGTTTAATGGACTGTGGCTGTGACTGGGTTATCCCCCAAGAACTCCAAATTCCCCAAGTTTCTCAGAAGGAAGAAGTGAAAGGTGGAGTTTTAGTTTTGAAGTGTTTGGTTATTGCACCTCGGACGTCGCCAACGTGGTCAACATGCATTAGTGTTACATTTGGAGCTATCAGATTGTGTTTTGTTATTGTGTTTTGTGTTATGCAATGGGAGTTCCCCGTCCTTTGAATCCTGTGGATTTTGTGTGTCAACAATGAATGCATGGCAGGTAAAGTGTAGGATTGTCATGCAGTGGAAATGGAGTTGTCTTGTCTTGGCAGTTTGCATTCGCATGAAGCACATTGCACTGTGTGGGATGTGGATGGATTCTGATGTCCGCTTCATGTACTTCTTCATCTTTAACATCTCCTTGCGTACTAATTCCGGGATTTAATGGTAGAGTACTCAAAAATCTTTGCTTCGCTGCACGATGTGGTGATGTTTTGTCTCAAATAAATGAATAATATTTTACAATGAATCCGTTCCGCTTTCAAATGTACTTTTAAGTGCTGTGGATGAGAAATGTCTTGGTTTGCTAGGGTATATTGCTTAGAAAATCAGGAAGCGGATGTGGCCTGCACTGCAAGGAACGGAAGAGAGTTTTACCGTGCGGAGGAGCCCTCCCTTGGAAATTTTATTAATGAAAGAAACACTTTTGAGAAATAAATTTTCAGCCGGATTATCAAAAGTATATTTTATCTGATGTGTCGATTCGAAATTTTGATTTTGAGGCAAATAAGCAATAATGTTCTAAGTTTATGTCGTATTTCCGTGGGTGCTTAGTAGTTGAATGCTGGAATAATAATATATCGATATATATTGGTATTTTTTCAAATAAAAGAAGAGCTTTATTGCAAAATATGCAGTAAATCAAAGTTTTCAACGTTTGCGCTATTGCATTTCGCGTAACAAAATATTTTTTCAGTAATTTGTTCTTGTTGATAATTCAGATACTCACCACCAAATGCGATTAAGTAATGCGACTAAGTTTCATTTTCCATTTGACATGATATCGCCAACAATTTTTCTAGTTCTTCAATAATTTTGGCATTCAATTCTGCAACATCTTCATCAGTTTTAAGGATATTTGGATCCACTGCAGTTAGGAGACGTATGTGTCCATTGCAGCTGCACAGTGTGAAATCCTATCCCTGTTCATTTCAAACAAAAATGTGTAAATATTCTATTTCAAATGCTTGGTTTTTAACGGTAAGCTATTTGGATATTAAATTACCATTGCTTCCAGGACCAAATCCCGCCCCGAACATCATCTCGGTCACCTTCACCCCTTGAAATGAAGGGAGGTCTGGGGTTCCAGGGAAATTAGACATAACGCACGTGGAGAGGCGATTGAATGTGAATGGGTGGGTCATTGAAGGAAATAAACATCCAACCAGCGGGAGTTTAATGAAATTCAGTAAAGCGGCTGATGACGCCTTCCAATCCAAGAGAATATTGTCACACCTTTTGAGGCGTTGTAGAGGATCTTCCGTTCCAACCGGAAGTGTGATAAATGACAAAATACTGTTAATACAAAATTAAAATAAGCTTAATATTAAATTAAATATTTGGATGACAAACAATACTAAACAAAACAAAACCGCTACATGCCATCTACTCTACTATTTGGCTATAAATTTACAATTAAAATAACAATTAAATGACTTACAAATGATTGCGCAGAGTTCGAGGATGATCCGGCATGGGAACGGGGGCACCCATATGGATATCTGCTGGATTTTTAATCCCATCTTTAATCATCATACTTCGAATCCCACCAGCCACCGCGGAATTCAAAACAGATGAAAAATTGACACCATGAATATTTTTGATTTTTTTAATTGTATCCAATTTGATGGGTTTCGTCAAAGCTGCATTCATAGGGCGAATCATGTTCTCATGTGAAATGTGCCATGGGTTCACATCATACGCTTCAATGTACATTTTACACAACTGGTAGGGGGCTCGGATGCAAAAAATAATCCCATAGAATAATTTTTGGAAAATATTCCGTTCTATGTACTTTGGCTTCTGAACTGTTTCCAAATTGACTTCGCACAGATCCCCCATGAGTAATTTGAGAAGGTAATTTCCATCCCCGATGACGTGATGGATTCGGTAAATTAAAATGGATTTCTTAGTTGAGGATTTTTTTTCGCAGTAATTTTGGATTTGCAAAAACTCCCAAGGGCTCCGCTCAGGGTCCCAAGGCTTCCAAGTCAACTCCTTCACAATTTGCACAAGTGTATCCTCATCCACACAATCCACGTTGCTGAATTTCCCATCGTAACGGACGAATGTGATTTCGGATATCAAATCGTGTGTCCCAGCGCCAAAAATAAAATCCCCACCATTTAGCCAAGTGTTGTTGATATTCAGGATATATTAATTTCCCATTTTTGTCTTTCTTGCGAACGTAATTATCCAGGAAATGCTGTTGGAATGTTTCCAAGTCCAATAACCCTGCTTGTGTCAACCACACAACAACATTCCAATTCGGTTTGGATGGGAATCCATCCACAGCGAGTACGACACTACGTGTATGCAACAATTTTCCCAAATCAGGTCGAAGAAATGGAGCGGATTTTGATGCGATGAATCGGAATATGTAGATCGGGATGAACAATAGGATCATAAGTGGAACCAGGGGGAAATAAATTATCGTCATAATTAGTATTGCTAATTTACGTCCTCTGAATTGATTGTAAAAATTTGCACTTCCACTTTGCTTGTCAGGTGGATCCGTCGTATCTCTTTTTGCACGCGTGGATATTCCTGTCATTTTGTTTGATGCCATACAGTATTTTATAATTTTAGGATTTAAAAGTGGCGATTTTGATAAAAGATTATTCCTAGCCCGGTTAGTAAATTGTGTGACTGGATTGATGCACTAACAAAACCAAATAATTTCAAGTTGGAGTGCAGTACAACGGACTGTTACGAGGTTGAAACAAAAGCTCTAATACACAACAAACACAAAGGGAGTTCAAGACTCCACGGCTCAATCTTTCACGTGTTTAACCCCCACCGACATATGAGGGGGTTCAGTTTCTTCAAAGACCGTGACGGAAGCTATAAGTGCATGGACTAGCCCGGACTATGATGAATTACTCCTAACATTAAATAAATTTTAATTCTGACGTATATAACATTTAGGTGGGGTGAATTAGCCGAATTATAAGAGCGTATCTTATACTTGTCTAGCCCAAAAACACCTGAGCGCACACTAATAAATATTGCGTAGACATTCGCACGCAAAACAAAACGAAATGTCGCATGTGATAATTTACTTCCACTATAATTTATTACGGCGGGAGACACATTTTTCACCCAACTGACATCCTCTGTTATCCGTCAGCTTTTTTGAGATAGAAAAGTTAATCATTTTTGCGGTGAATCGTTACAGCTTTGATTTTGTAGCTTAAAGTCTTCACAAATGTACAGTGATACGCGGCAGGCAGATGCAATTAATTCGCTTCGTAAAGCATGCAGGGTTGACCATATACCGGTTTCGACGCGGCTACATACAATGCAAAACAAAAACTGCTGAATCGAAAGTTCCATTGCTGAATGAAGGAAGGTGATGGTGAGGGTGGATTTTTGTAGTTAAAGTGCTGCTCTTCTCTGGTGAGCATCGTTTACGATTTCGCAATGAAAGAAAAAGAAGAAATCGTCGTTTCCGGGATTTCTGGCCGCTTCCCGGAGTCGGACAACGTGGAGGAATTTTGGAAGAATCTGATCAATGGAGTTGATATGGTCAAAGCGGATGCCAAGCGGTGGCCCGTTGGTAAGAAACTTATAAAAAATTATGTTAAAATATTTATGGACTCATTCAATTACGTATATTTAAACTCGATTACGCGGCTGCCAAAAAAACATAGCAAAAATATCTTCCACAAATTTTGCTCACCTTTCTTTTAAAAATTTAAAGGTGCGTAACAAGCAGAATTATCGGCTGGCGTTGGCTAGAAAATCGTGAAATGATATTTTGTTAGATTTTTATTTTTTTCCCTCGCGTTAGATTTTATGGTGGCCGCGTTTCGTTGATCGTTTCAAAACTCTTCACAAAATTCGAAATTGGGCTTCGTTTTATTTGCAAGAGAAAGCAAATCATATTGACCACGTTGCGGTCGACCAGTGTGGTGGTGCATCATGTAGTGCACAATTTTTATGACTAAAATGTAGAGACTCAAGTTTCTCATTTGATGTCAATTGGGTTTGTTGAGTATGTACGGGGCGGTAAAGTGCATTTACTGCCGCGGTCATCGCAATTAGTTTGCGGACCTAGTAAGGATGTTTATCTACACTGCTTTATGCAACTTTTTTATTTTATCTATTTCACAATTTATTCACACTTGCACTCGGCAATAACGATCCCATGAAGTCCGAATGAGGGAATGTCAGTAAAATATATTAGACATTAGAAACATTAGTGCCATTTGGTTTGTCATGCATTGAGTGTTATGGAGCAACTTGTAACGGAAGATTTGATGAACATAAGAATCCGTATTCCCAGAAACATTGAATAGCTAATTGAGATGTTGTATAGGATATAAAAATTAAATCAAAGAAACAGCGCGTTAAATAAGCACTGTTGCATGGAGCAAGGAACCAAGGCAAATTATAAGTCATCAATTTATGTTCCTATTTTTCCTATTGTAACGGGGCTTTATTTTTGTTTTTTAAGACTGCACACAATTAATTTCCGGAAAGACCATTAGGATTACAGACTTCAAATTGCAAGGGTACAAAAGCAACTTGAGTTACTCGACTCATCATTTAGTAGTAATAAAAAAGTAGACACAATGTATTACAAGTACTACAATATTTCATGCTATGCTCTGCTCCCCAGGTTATCTGGGTTTACCAGAGAGGAAGGGAAGTCTCAAAGCGGATTTAACACATTTTGATGCGAATTTTTTTGGAATCTTTCCTGCACAAGCTGAGCGAGTGGATCCACAAATTCGCCAACTCCTTGAAGTTACATTTGAAGCCATTCTGGATGCGGGTCAGTGGTCTAACTTGATTAAAATCCTCTCACGTAATTTAGTTACATATTTTCGCTTGTTCAAATTCAGGGGTCAATCCAAATTCCATTCGCGGCTCCAATGTCGGTGTGTTCGTCGGAGCCTCAGCCCATGACACATTTGAAGCGTGTCGGAAGCACCCTGACCTCGCATCCGGCTATGATATCACTGGAAGTGCATGTTGCATGCTTGCAAATCGGATTTCCTTCGCCTTTGATTTCCGGGGCCCCAGTTTTTGCATTGACACATTTTGCTCATCTTCCCTAATGGCCCTGCATCAAGGAATGGCGGCCATTCGGGCAGGGGAATGCGATGCGGCAATTATTGCCGGTGTGAATTTACTTTTGAATCCAATGACGTCATTGCAAATCCAACAGCTGGGTGCCCTCGCCAAAGATGGAAAATGCAAGGCTTTTGATGCTTCAGGTTGAAATTCACAACGATCAATTAAATTACGCCACATTTGTACCAAATAATTGCTAATTCTTGATTTATTTTACAAATTTGCAACAATATAGCTGATGGATTTGTCAGAGCGGAAGCCATTGTTGCAGTTTTCCTTCAAAAATCCGATGTTGCAAGAAGGAACTATTGTACGTTGCTCCATTCCAAAACAAATACGGATGGTTTTAAAATTGCTGGGGTTGCCTGCCCCGCTGGACCCATTCAACAGAAATTAATGGAGGAGGTGTACGCGGAGTCAAGGATTGATCCGAATGACGTGTTCTATGTTGAACCCCATGGGACTGGAACTGCAGTTGGTGATCCACAAGAAATAAATGCAATAGCAAATGTATTTACAACAAATCGGAAGAATCCATTGTACATTGGATCAACTAAATCAAATATGGGTCATGCGGAACCCGCCGCCGCACTTTGTGGACTTGTCAAGATTGTAATGAGTCTACGGGCTGGGATTATTCCCGCTAATTTGCATTATGTGAATCCTAATCCGAATATCCCTTCATTGTTGGATGGCAGAATCAAGGTAATGCAATGTTTGCACGTATAATTTTGAATTGAAGAAAAAATATGGCATGAATTTGACAGGTGGTGACCAAAAATATGAAGACAGCTGGGAAATTGATAGGGCTAAATTCCACGGGACTTGGGGGATCCAACATTCATGTCATTATCCGAGCAAATGATAAAATGGATTTAGCAACCGAGATGCCGGAAATTCCTGTAATAATTCCATTTTCGGGTCGGACAGAGGAATCCGTGATGTACGCACTACGAGAGGTGAATTTAATGTAACACTTGAAATTCAGCTGCATTTATTTTATGTTTGCGTGTTATGTAATTTAAATATACAGTTAGGGTCCNCGGACAGAGGAATCCGTGATGTACGCACTACGAGAGGTGAATTTAATGTAACACTTGAAATTCAGCTGCATTTATTTTATTTTCGCGTGTTATGTAATTTAAATATATAGTTAGGGTCCAGCCAACACACCACAACGTGTAGTATCGGACTAATACATAAAATTGCAGAAGATACGATCCCCGGACACATATTCAGGGGATTCACAATCCTTGATGACAAAATATCAAATCCGGAAATTGATGTTATCCAGGTTAGAAAATAAACCAATTTTGTAGATTTCTAATTTTGTTCTGGGTAACTAATTTCTGTTTCTATTAGATTACCGACACTGATTCTCCACCTCCACTTTGGTTTGTATTCTCAGGGATGGGAACCCTTTGGTGTGGGATGTTGGAGGGACTCATGGAATTTGAGGTATTTTCTGAATCTATTCACAAGTCCACGGAAATCCTGAAGCCGTTTGACCTGGACCTGTTTGACATCCTATGGAATGGTACTCAGGATTCTCTGGACAGGAACATGGGGATTTGCTTTATTGCAATGGGGGTATGTCCGTCCGTTAATTTACAATTAATTATTGTTTTGTGCACCAAAATTTAACATTTTCTTGAGAAAACTACTTAAAATTATGAGAATAAGATGTGCAAAATTACAATTCAACCGCAGACACGCTTAATATATCTTGAATTTTATATATTTCCCGCTCTATTTCGATTGTAGGTCGCATTAATTAAACTCCTGGAGTCCCTGGGTTTGAAACCGGACGGATTCCTGGGCCATTCCGCTGGGGAATTACTTTGTTCATACATGGATGGATGTATTACTCAAGAAGAGGCATTGATTTGCTACTATTATAAAGACGTGGCTGTCCTCAAATGTAATGGTGGTGGAATGGCGGCTGTGGGATTGACCTGGGAAGAAACCTATACCCGCTGTCCACCCGGGATCTACCCGGCCTGCCACAATGCAGTCAACAGTGTCACCGTCTCCGGACCAGAAAAAGAAATCCGCCAATTCATTACAGAGTTGAAAACGGAAGGTATTTTTGCAAGGGAAGTGTCAACAGGTGGCATTGCATACCACAGTCCTTACTTGAAAGACATTCTACCGGAATTTGGACAGAATTTGAGATCCGTTGCAAAAAATACAAAGCTCAGATCCTCAAAATGGATTAGCACGTCAATTCCTGAGGATGAATGGGAGGATCCGACGAGCATTAAGACGGGGTCAGCGGAATACATTCTAAATAATTGCAAATCCCAAGTATTGTTCCACGGTGTGTTGAAATACATTCCGTCGGATGCGGTGGTTCTAGAAATCTCAGCGCATTCCCTATTTGTTTCAACCCTGAAGAAATCCTTACCGAACACCAATCAAGTTTTGGGACTCCTTCGGAAGGGGAAGGGAAATAATGGGAGTCAATTTCTAACTGCGATTGGGAAATTGTATCAGTTTGGATTGAAACCGAAAATGGCGGCTTTGTACAAGCCGGTGGAATTCCCAGGTTCCTGCACAAACCCCGATGATCGGTCCCCTCGTGAAGTGGGATCATAGTACAACGTACTCACTGCCAGACTACATGTTTGTAAGTTTGTTGCAAGGCAACAAGGCAAGGGCTGGGTTTGGAAAAAAAGAATATAATTTTCTTTGAGACGACTATATCCAGAATTTCTAATATTTTTACCTGACCAGATATCTGGAATTAGAATCACTTAAAACAAAAATTACAATTGGCAATTAACATTGTTTAGGATGGTGGCTCTGGCATAAGTGGAGTCGAGGTTTCGTTGAGCACTGAGTCTGATGAATATGTAAGTGGGCACGTAATCGACGGACGTAATCTCTTCCCTGCAACCGGCTACCTGGTCCTAGCTTGGAAGAAATTTGCTTGTTTAAATGGACAAACTTGGGAAACATTTACCAGTCGAATTTGAAAATGTTCGATTGGAAAGAGCTGCTTTAGTTCCAAAAACTGGTAAGGCGGAACGTAAATACACGGAAACAAAAATAAAACAAATTTGAATGCTCGATATGGGCGAATTTTGCATTTGAAAATATTCTATTCTAGGCACGCTAAAGCTCCAGATCAAACTGGACGTGAAAACCGGAGAATTTGAGGTTGCTGAATTTAATCAGATCTTAGTCATCGGTATAATCAGAGCACAAATAAAATTTGTAAATAACGGTGTCAATGTTGACACACTATTGAATCGGGAATCCAAATTCCTTCCGCTCAACGGTGAGGATTTTTACAAAGAACTTCGCCTGCAGGGTTATGAATACCAGGGCCAATTCAAAGGCGTTCAAATGGCTGACAATGAAGGTAACAGAGAATTTACCGGAAAACTACACAACTTCATCTAAAATTGTATTTTACATATTACAATTTTATACTTGTACACTGAATGGCAGGGAAATGGGCCAGAGTCTCTTGGGAAGAAAACTGGGTGGCATTCCTGGATAACATGATGCAAATGTCAATCCTGAGAAAGAAATCCACTGGTTTATATATTCCAACAAGAATACACAGAATTTCAATTGATCCAGTTTCCTTGTTGAATATCCTTGAAAATAATCCATCACTTAGAACCGAGGGTAAATTAATCCGGACAGTCTTGCCCGCAGCACAATTTGGTCGTGCATAATTTGTTAAATTTGGATATTAAATTTGGACAGGTTTACTTGTAACTTACATGAAGGAAAGCGACAGCATTGTGTGCCACGGAGTGCAAATTACTGGACTGAGAATGACTAGAACTCAACGCAAAGCTATGGTTTGCAATTGTAGACATTTGAGAATTAGCATTTATTTTTTAAATTAACTTTAATTGTGACTTTTTGGGTACACAGACTCAAAATCCACCAATTTTGGAGCAATACCAGTTCATTCCTTACACAAATCCCACATCCGCGGTGTCGAAGGAAAATTGCATTAAATACATGACAGATTTGGTTGTCGAAAATACCCCGTGTTTTAAACTGCAAATCCAGGAAAGGGTTGAATTATTGCAAGATTCTATTTCTAGTTCCATCCTCACTTCAATTCAAGCACAGCCTAGCAGAAAGGTAGTTCATACATTAACCAGTCCAATGGATCATTCTGCATCACTTTCTCACGTTCGCGTTATTTTACTTTGCAGGCCGAAATAATAGTCATTTCAAATAACTCAGATGATTCCGGTGCCAAGAAACTCCTTGCAGATATCGGCGTCAAAGTATCCAATACAGCAAAATCCAGCGAACCGTCGTATAATTTCATTGTTGTCAACTCGTGTTTTGACAGTCAGACTCAGATTACAAGTGCGAACGCACTGAAAGAGGGTGGATTTCTTTTGTATTATTCGGAAGACCCAGCCGCCGTCGCCCTCAGCTCGATTCCACCCAATTTTAATGTTATTTCAGAATTCTGCACATCGGATTTCACACTCAAGTTACTTAGAAAACAATCCACCATTATTTTACCCCAGCCAGTGTACATTTCCGTTGACGACGCTGACTACGACGCATGGTTCCACAAACTCCAGGCAGCAATGCAAGATTCCGCAAAAGACGAGGATTTTCCAAGAATTTACTTGACTTCCACAAATCCATCAAAGTCAGGTTTAATTGGCCTTGTAAATTGCTTGAGGCAAGAGCCAGGTGGTCATAAAATCCGTTGTCTCCTGTCCAGTCGTCCCCATGATCTTGACTCCGCCGAAAGTCGCCTTGACCTTGACCTTGTGATGAATGTCTTTGATTCAAACGGAGTTGCTGGCTCTTATCGGCATTTCCCGCTTCCGACCGACTCCTTACAAACAAAGAAAACTTCCTCTGCGTTTGTAAACATTCAAAATGTGGGTGATCTCTCGACTTTAAAATTTATTGAAGCACCGCCACCACTTTCCAGTGAAATTGATTTGAACGAATTTCGCGCCCATTGTGAAGTGCACTACGCCGCCCTCAATTTCCGGGACGTAATGCTGGCCACGGGAAGACTGGCACAGGACTCTCTTCCAGGGAAATTGGCGACCGCCGATTGTGTCCTTGGACTTGAGTTTTCGGGTTTGGATGAAAACAAGAATCCAATTATGGGAATGGTGGAAGGCTGTGGGATGGGGACACATGTTTTTGCAGAGAAATTATTTACATGGAGCATTCCCAGTCATTGGAGCTTGGAGGAGGCGGCAACAGTGCCGGTGGCTTACTCAACTGTGGGTTAAATATTCAGTCAAGTTAAATTCATATTCTTATAATTAAATACATCATATTTTTAGGCGTATTATGCTTTGATTGTTCGTGGGCGAATGAGGACGGGCGAAACTGTGCTTATTCATTCCGGTTCGGGCGGTGTGGGTCAGGCGGCAATTGCCATTGCGTTGAGCATGCAATGTAAGGTGTACACGACGGTCGGTTCTGAGGAAAAACGCCAATTTCTTAAGGACCGATTCAAACAGGTAATAAATCAATAGTTAGCAGAAGTATAACCAAATTACCCTAATGAGATGTATTCTTCTGCTCATGTAAATATAAATCTAGTCAATGGAACAATAGTCAGTAAACTAAGATTTCAACAAAAATATGACTCAAATACGTTAGCTCATGTCTTAAACTTAAATTTTTACAGCTAAAAGAGGAATCCTTTTCAAATTCTCGTGACACATCCTTCGAAGAACACATATTCTACCATACGGAAGGCCGAGGGGTGGATTTGGTTTTGAATTCCCTTGCGGAAGAAAAACTCCAGGCGTCTTTACGATGTTTGACGGAAGGAGGACGTTTCCTGGAGATTGGAAAATTTGACTTATCTCGAAACAATGCCCTGGGAATGGAAATATTTTTAAAAAACATTACATTCCACGGAATTCTGCTGGACTCCCTATTTGGGAAGGACAGCGAAGAGAAACGTGAAGTTGTGCAACTCCTACAAAATGGGCTAACCAATGGAACAGTTAAGCCATTGACCAGAGTCGTTTTCGACAATACTCAAGTTGAAGATGCGTTCAGATTTATGGCATCAGGGAAACACATAGGAAAAGTTTTGCTTAAAATCAGAGGAAATGGAGAAGCGAATGATGATGGGCTGATTTCTGCGTCAGCACGAACTTATTTTGACCCAACAAAAGTTTACATTATTATTGGTGGGCTCGGTGGATTTGGATTGGAATTGAGTGGATGGATGATACACAGGGGTGCGAAAAATATAATCCTCGTATCCAGATCAAATGTAAAGAATGGGTATCAAGCATTGCAGATTCGTCGATGGCAAGAATCCGGGGTTCAAGTTCTCGTTAGCCAAATTGATGCATCCAGTATTACAGGCGCAACAGAGCTTGTCAAATTAGCAAAACGAAGTGGAGCAGTCGGAGGAATATTTAATTTAGCAATGGTAATTATTAAATGGGCTACATCACAATTTGAGGGGAAATTCTAATGCGTCGTTTTTACATACATCCAGGTGCTACGTGATAGAGAAATTAGCAACCAAATTGTTGAAAATTTTAAGGCTGTAGTTAAGCCCAAAATCCAAACCATGGAGTGTCTGGATACAGCTTCGCGCCAACTTTGTCCAGATCTCGACCATTTTGTTGTTTTCTCAAGTGCTGCCTGTGGGCGCGGAAATGGGGGTCAAACCAACTATGGATTTGCAAATTCTGGCATGGAAAGGATTTGCGAATCGAGAAAGGCAGATAATTTGCCGGCTTTGGCAATTCAATGGGGAGCGATTGGGGATGTTGGGATCGTCCATGATTTGTTGGGCTCTAATGATGTTATCCTCGGTGGAACACAACCACAACGGATTTCGTCTTGTTTAGAAGCCCTTGACTTGTTTATGAGAAATCAAGATTTGACGGTTGTTTCCTCAATGGTCTTGCCTTCCGATTCTGGAGTTAAGGTGGATAAACCTTCGTTGTTGAGCTCCGTGGCGAGAATATTGGGTTTTAAGAGTGAGGGCCAAGTTAAAAATCGTGAGGCTACACTTGCAGATTTGGGAGTAGACTCACTCACTGTGGTGGAATTAAAACAACTTTTGGATAGGTCATGTGGAAGGGACAATTTGTTTTCATCGTCTGAAATTCGAGAACTGACATGGGCTAAATTAGAGGAGATGGAAAACTGATTTTCTTTGCCGCAACCGCATGCGAACTGGTTGTGTTAGTTAGTTGTAATAATAAATAAAATATAATTTAACTGAAGTCATACAATATTTAACATATTATTGTTGGTGGAGCACAAATTATGATTTTGTGGACTTCCCTTGTGACGGTATTCTATGTGAGATTATTAGAATGTACATGTAATGCATATGATATCAAATTTCCAAAAAAAAATTGTTTAGCTAGTCCACGTCTTGTCCTAGCCCCCAAACCAACGCCCCAGCACATAAAGGAATCGCATAGGTTAAATGATTTTAACCTGTTCAGAGTTTTTCTGACATATGTCATAAATGGCATTATACACACTTTTCACTAAATGATGCATAAAACATGGTCTTACAAATCTGGTATTGCAAAGGTCAGAATGGTGTCAGAGGTTAATTTTAAAATTTGAGTTGCCACTATAGCTGGTCATGCTAAGGATGTCAAGTTTGTCTGTGTAATAAATCAAGGATTTGATAATTGAAATGTAATTGCCGTTGGCAGCTCTAGACAGGCCGTCGTCCTCATGAACTTTAAATTGTTATTAAATTCACACGTTATCATAACAGCAAGCTAAGTTATTCGTGTTTAGTCTCCGAGCGGCGGGCCCTTGTCCTCCAAAGCCTTGACACTCCATGTACCGTTACATTCATTATTTGTTGAAGTGTGTGGTTTGCCGTAATAATTATGTATCCAATCATTGGAAGGGCATACATCAGCACTTTCAACGCATTTGATCAAACAGTTCTCGTAGTGAACTTCGGCGGTGATGACGAGAAATGTCAAATCGAGGGCAAATTCATGTGTCTGATTTGTTTGCATTAAATCGTGTGGCACTTGACCAAAATTTACTCAGCCCTCATACCACACATCTGGGAAGCTACTCCTTGGGTCAACACAATCTTTACCGCAATTGTTTTCAAGATTTTAATTTTGGAAGCAAAGAAAAGGCGACACATCTGAAATATGAACATGCGGTTGCCCCATTGTTGAAAAACCATAATTTGCGTCATCTAATTTGAAATCTGGATTTAGCTAAATTATAATAATAGTAGCCGCTATTTTACTTCACCTTCTCCGGATTTTTGGTCCTGACCGCAATTGTGGTTATACTAAATGTAAATTTAGAGAATTCATTCCAGCATTCTGCCCGTGCGTTGTGTAGTCCAATTTAATATAAATAGCTCTCACTTAAACTCGGTACAAATCACAGTCAACGGTATAGCAGAAATTTTCTAAAAGAAAAGTTCTACATTCCAAAAAATCCAAAATGTTTAAAGTTTTTATGTTGGCTGCTCTTTTGCAGTTGGCTAATAGCTACACTGAAACATATCCAATTTCCAAGCAAATTGTGACAAATGCTACCACCACTAATACAAATACGGCCCCGACTGGAACTCAAACATATCCAGCTGGGACCACCGTCTCCTATCCAGCAGGTTTGTAGCTTGTGCTGAATTCTGACTTAAATTGGTTCGATTAAAATAAATTAATTTATAAAATTGAATTTCAAAGCCATCCTTGTATTTCAGGAACTACTTTGACTCTCCCAGCCGGAGCCACCATCAATTACCCAACTGTAAGCAATCTGTTTCAGCATTTTGCACAATGCACAAAATTTTGCAAATCAATGGGTTTCATCTTCAATTGTGCTAACAACTACTAATTAATCTCAATTAGGGAGCTGTTGCGTCTTTCCCAACAACAACCACTGTAGCTTATCCACAGCCAACATCCGTTGTGTACCCCAACTCTGCCGTACCAGTTACTTACCCAGGTTTGTCGTCACTGAACATTAACGCATGCTTTGTAATACCGCTGGTAAAAAATTTCTAATTAATAAATTATTTCTCCCAAACTTCAGCCGGTACCCAAGTCACCTACCCACCCGGTTCAACCGTGTCGTACCCACCAAATACCAATGTTTATTACCCACAACAGTCAGCTTACACCCTCGGAGGATTTGGGGGAATGAACCCAGGAATGGTAGCCTACCCCACTCAAACTACAAGCACCTATGGTGGATGTTCTCGACCACCAATCAACTACGCACCTGGCACCAGCACCTCTGCTTATTCTAGCAGTAAGAATGCCTAGTTCTACTTAATGAATATATATAGGTATTAAATTTAATATAATATTATACAACTTTTCTAAACACGATAGGTCCATACTATTATGGAACCACTGGAAATACCACGTACGTAAGGAACGCTGACGGCACCACCTCCGCTGTTACAGTTGTTGGGTACACCTCCAATGGTACGAGAATTGCTACATCAGTTGTCGAATTTTGTATAGTTTATTTCAGCCTACGGCTAACCCGTGGCAATCTCTTTGCAGGTTATCCAATCAGCGTTGTAACTAACATGCAAACCGGTGTGACCTCAACCGTGACCCAAACTGGGCCAAGCTCTTACCTCGTCAACACCAACGGTGTTACCCAATACGTTTCCGGTTAAACAGTGCAGATTGAGTCATTTGCACATTTGTTCAGAGATTTGTTTTAATTCGAATAAGCTTCACACGCAAATAAATTGGAGTCAATGTAAAAGTGGAAATGATGTTTTTACTGGACTATGTGCTAGCGAACTCGAGAATGTATTTGCGGCCTTTACTGTCAACCCATACTTCACAGACCAATTTCTGAAAAACTAATTGGACCCTTATTGGCTCTAAGCTCTAATTTAAATTTAAATTAGATTTATTATGTCAACTAGTTCAACTTTACAGCTGTTCTCCTATTAACGACGTGCCAATGATTTTTAAATAGAATTAACACTGAAACCTGGATTGAGAAGAAGGTTTAACCCGCCACCCACCGCACCGTCGTCGTGGGGGTGGGTTAGCCGTGGCTACGAGGCTGACAATGTCATTATCGACCCCCTTTGTTTGTTGAACCTGACATTTTAGTGCGATAATTTTTTATCATTATGTGTGTGCTAGATGCAGTAGCAGCCGCACTTGGTCAACGAACACGCATTGTTTGCTTTTACAGTTAGTCAGATTTGCAGCAGTTATGTTGACACTTCGAATGCAAGCAATCATTATTAAGGAGGAATTAATTTTTACTAACGGAATATCCTGTATTTTGTTACTATGAAAAAAGTAGTATGAAAATGGCCTGTCTTTATATATAAGGATAATGTAGCCTGCCTTTCGCATCAGTATAGAGAACCAGCAAACGTTTCATCCTATATTATTTTTAGTTATGGGTTTCAGAATCCTGAGTAATTTGCGGGTATTCGGGTTATATTACCTTGCATTTTGTTCAACATGTAGCGGCAAGACACCCAGGAAAATAAAGAGCAAGTCGACGGCAGATAATAGGCAGGAAAGATGTACGTTTTATTTATTAAAATTATTATATAATTATAAATAAATTGCACATCATGCTTTTTAGTATTTGGACTCATCCGAATCAACAACGTACCATGTATGAACAATCAGCAAGTAGGAAGTTGCTATTCCAGGTTATATGGATATTAACATTTTATTTAAAATTCTAACCGTTTTTCAACCATTGGCACAACAATATACTCAAATTTCATAACTTTTTGCAGCACTGACTGCAAATTGAAAGGTGGAACCTCAATAGGAACTTGTGCTCAAGGTTTCGGGGTTTGTTGCTTAAGTAAGTCTGAATTCTTATTTGTGCCACCATTTCATTGAATTGGAGTTTTGGGGATTTCGTAGTTGTCCGGAAGTGTTTAACATCTGACTCAACAATAAGTACCACAGAAAGGGTGTTTACCATGACCAGTTCACCTGAAATTACAGGGTGCACCCATGAAATAATGAAGGTAAAGCTGTTGCTCTTGCGGCGACGCTCTATTATATCCTACTACCATATTGTGTATTTCAGAGCGCTGATGATATTTGTCAAATTCAATTGGATCTGGCAACGTTTAGTTTTGATGTTCCAAATGAAGACGGTGATTGCACAGGTGCTTCAATGATGAGAATAGAGCAATCATTTACAGTTAGCAGATTCAGGCTGTGTGGGGAACAAGCCGGACAACGACGTACGTTTAACAGAAAACACACGGGTCACAATCAACACCAAAATTAACTTGTTTTCATGTTTCTAAACGGTAGTATATTTAACGTATGGTGCACAGCAGCGAAGGATTTCATTAATTTTCCGGACAGCCAACAACAACCGTTATGATGTTCATGTAACCCAGATTCGTTGCAATGAGAAAATCGGTCTGTAGATTCTAACTCCACATTTTAATATAATGAAACTGAAATCCAAATCGTTAAGACTTTTAAATAATAGTGCCTGACAACTGCTTGCAATTCTTCCGAGATTCTGCCGGACCAGTTAGAAGTTTTGGTTTCCCAAACTACTTGATCAATAACCCAAGATACAATGTGTGCATTAGGGACTCTCCAGAGGACGCCAGGATAACGGCAAGCAGATTTTTATTAAATTATTGAAAATGGTTTTGGAATTAGTTTTAACTTTACAGTGGAGGACTTGCACTGGAGCGGAAGCCGTTGGTGCGGGCATGGAGGCATTCCATCTTTCTCGTTTCACACACGCGACCACGAGTGATCCGGCCAACCTGCCTGCAGAACCAAACACAATTGGTTTTGTAGGGAAACGTTCTTGTGACCCAATCTCACATGTTGCCATACATGGCGAGGACCTTCACTGCGGCTCGCGTTTCATGCATCTGTACCCAATTGAGAGTAAGTTACTTGTCAATTCAATATCATATTGTTATACTACACCCTACACTAATATTGACATAATACCCTTCAGAAGACTATCAGTATTAACTCAACGCTCTATTTCAAGATTGTTCAATTTTTAATTAGAATAGGTTTTTTCATTCATTCCTCTTGCCAATTGGCCGAATTAGACTAGTTGTGAATATAATTTTGAACAGGTCGAACAAAGCCCTTTGTGATGTCAGTGAGCATTGTGGTTGACGATTGGATGAGCATCCCTGAAACTCAATCGTATCCGTATGAAACTGGAGCTACTATTATGCCTGGGTGTGCGCCGCTGACCGCTCGATCATTCCCGGCATATCCTGCACCTGCAAATTGCGCGCCGATGATGTTCCCTCCGCCACAGGCGGCAATGGTAACATGCGCATGTGCAAAACCAATCCCGTTTGGTATTCTCACTCCAGCACCTGTCTATGTAAATAGAATTGGATTCTGCCTACACTACACTGTCAATTAAACTAGAGCTCATTGGCATTTCTGAATTACACAAATACGTTCGACTCTTGCTTGCAACGTTTAAATTAATTTTGCTAGTATCATTGTGCAAGAGGCTAGCGAATACGAAAATGAAATAAAAAATATACAAATACAACGAATGGGAAATACTGTTTTGCATTTGTGATTTGAGGAAAAGAAGTTATATTATACCCCGGCCATACCTGACCTCCTGCTCCGTTACAACCTAAGTCAAATCGAAATTATTGGTATCTATATTGGAGCCCGCGGGACAATCTCGACATTCTTTGAAGAGTTTAGAAAAAAATTTAGTCTTCCGAAGTCCCTCCTGGAAAAAGTTGTTACGGCGGCGGTAAAAGGATCCATCCAAATCCTGAATCACCACCTTTACCCTCCAAAATAATAATTTTAAATTTGTTTACTTCAATGCAAGTCGCATTATATATTTTTTAATCCGTATAATCTGTTTAACTCAAAGATGTAAATTTGTATACTGATGTCAAACCTGGCAACTACTAAAATGGTAGCAGTACCAATAAAATTTGGTTTTCTCTCTATGTACATCACTGGTATGTGTTCTCATGTCTTTCGAATATGATACCAGAGTGGCTAATGAAGTATAATTTGAGTGTGCTTAATTGATGCATGATCAAGTGCGTCTCTTCTTTAAATGACACGAGGCGAGAAAATGTGTTGATAAGATTATAGCTTAATTGAAGTGGGCAATAGACCAGGAAGGATCACCTGCATTTTCCAATTTTAGCATTTTACAAGGCAATGTTTTGTAGACTCAATCTGCTGATTAAATGAGAGAACTGAATTTCCACTCCACCGCTCAAAGTAGTTGGCCTCACTGAAATCATTTTCGGTTGAAATCACCTCTTTTAAAACACGGTATCGTTTGCCGCTCGACCCTTTTACTTCATTTTCAATGGAGAATTTAGCACTACAAATTCAGGAGAATAACACTCAAACTGTATCTGATTTGGAAGAGAAATCCAAATTCTTTGCAGACCACAAACAATTCCAGGAAGAACTTCCACCCGAATCTAAAGACGATGGACTAACCAAGAAAGCTAATCCATGCCGCCGATACGCTGGTGTGCTATTTGCCTTACTCTCCGGATTGTGTTTTACTTTGTCAACGCTAATTGTGAAAGTGCTTTCTGATTACCATCCACTTTCCTTGTCAGTGTGGAGGTATTTTGGATTTATTCTCCCAACCATTCCCATGTCCTTGTATTTTGTGTACGTGAAAAAGGTGAAAATATTTTCAAGTGTTTGGCCCCTGAACGAGACCAATAATGCAGACAAAAAGAAAAAATGGAAAAAGTTACTATACATTTGGGTATGATATTTAATTTATCACAGTAGTGACAGTACTCGCATTATTTTTTAAATGTAAAAATGTTACGAACATTTTCTACAGCTGACATCAATCTTTGGCTGCACTACATTTATTTTACGGTTTTGCTCTTTGCTGTATTTGACTCTGGCTGATGCGACGGTCATCGCATTCAGTGGACCTGTTTGTATTGTAGTATTTGCGCATTTCTGTTTAGGTGAGAAATGTGGGATTGTGACAATTCCGATAGCTTTGTGGACTTTACTGGGAGTATTCATTATTGCAAGGCCTCCAGTTTTGACTGGGGAAAGCGAATTCAGCGGAACCACACTTGTAAGACATGAAATGTTATCCTGGAATTTTAATCAAAGGCTTACGTTTTAGAAATATTTTTCCAGATAGGGATTGCATTGGCGCTGTCTTCAGTTTTTTTTTTGTCTCCGTGTACTTCATAATTATGCGAAAATTGCGACAAGTTCATTTGGCTTTAATTTCACTGGTAGCCGGATTTATGGGATTGGTAGAAAGTACAATCATTGCATATGCTATGGGTGTGTTTAGTTTTCCGGAAGGTTTCTGCGATATTGCAATGACCTCCGCAATGGCAATACTGTCTTTCATGGGGCAAATGTTCATTGTTTCTGCACTTAAATGGGAGCAGGCGGGGACTGTCGGTCTGGTCAGAACTAGTGATGTAATTTTTGCTTTCCTGTGGCAGATGATTTTCTTGGATGTGGTTCCTGACTTGTACAGGCAAGATTTACATTAAATTGTAGTTATGCATGATTGGAATGAAGATAATTTTGTATTACTGTATTTTTTGTATTCTTATTTAGTTATTTGGGCGCAGTCATTGTTGTGATCGGTGTTTTGCTAACAACATTTCGGAAATGGCTCTCTACGCTGGATGAACGAAGCTCAGTTAGAAAAACCTTCTGGTGGTTGTTGAAGTAGAAAATTGTTTGTCCGTATAATTGTAGTTGTCATTATTATTACCAATAGTGTCAGTTTAGTTTATGAAGTAATTCAGTTTTTGTATTCTGTTTTCAAGATGTCTCACTCTCAATTCGTGTGATAAAGTATACAGTTTATATTCGAAGACCGTCTTAAAGTTATTTAGACGCGCCTAGCATAAATCAATTCGAGCAAAGCAAGCAAAAGAAGTGAATTACCGTGTGTTATAAAAAAGGAAAACGATATTTCCAATAATGTGAAACTCTTCTTCCATTCATGGCAAAATGGCCAAATGACACTACTGGTGGTGGTGGGGCGGGGGCGCTGGTATAAATGCGTAAACTGCTTACTTTTGCTTAGCCGCTGTTCTTCAACTTTTATAGTGCGTGTTGTAAGTAAATTTCTTGTTAAAGCAAAATAAAGCGTTGTGGAAATGCTCTAGCATAGCATGATTTATGCTAAATTTTACACATTTCATATTTGAGTATGGCAGTAGTATTACTCGCAAGGAATTTCCACAATAAACTCCACAATAAAATGTTCAATATAAAAATGCTCCAGCTGAAACGAGTGTAGTCCTTCGTTCTAATTATTTATGGAGCTGCTGCTCGTGAGGGCGAAAGCACGAAAGCAAATAATTTCCGGACTTTTTTGAGAATGCACGCCTCCAAGATCTCCCGATATCAAATTTTTCTTCCAGCTCCCAGTTATGCCAATCAGTCACTATTAATTAATATCCAAAGAAACAAGACTCATAAATTACCATACTTTTTTCCGTGGAAGAGCGGCGCCTAGTTTGACTTGGAGAACTAAAAAAATTACGACAATCCCTGATGTTATCAACGTTGACCTTAAATTTGTTTTGAACGAATTCTATAGTGGCATGTGTGCATGGTAGGCACAAGCAGCTCCTTAAATTTAGTGTATTGTTTTGCATAGCCGACAAGTAAGTAGTAGTCCAATGAGTCGTGCCCTGTAGAGTTCTCCCACATTTTATAAGTTAATTTGCGTAATGAAATTCGATTTAGCAGCAACGTTGGTTAACAGTGGACGCTTGATAAGGGCTACTCCATTTCATATAAGCGGAATTAACGGAAGAATCTAATTTGCTGAAAAAGCATCAGAAATATTTGCCTTAAAATGTGTAATAGTTCTGACATTTCTCCGGGAATGCTTTCTCATGTTCAGGCTGGTTCAATTCCTATTATCACAAGGAGTGGAAGCGGAACTGCATTTTTCTGAATTGATACTTTTGCTCATATTTTGGTTTTTGTGTACAGTTTCTTTGGTTTGCCAACTCACTGCTCTAATTAACCGGAGGGGTATGGCCATGTTTTTTAACCAATTCATTGGACTTCAATCCCGCCTTGAAGGTAATCTACATCTATGATCCATTAAGCAATAAATACTTGTGGACAAATTTTTATTCTGCCAACATCAACAGAGATATGGAAAACTGAGTTTGTGACTGCTTGGAAATATATCACGGTTTGTTTGAAATTGGGGATTGCCTTTGGAATTAATATAACTGTATCACTCATTGGGTATCAACTACTGCAGCCTGTTACGATTTCTCAAACAATTTCCTTGGTTCCGACTCCCTGGAGAATGTGGCTGGCTATTCCGCTTTCATTTTTTGACATTTTCATAGTTTGTACTTTTTACGCATGCGGTCATGCACTTCTGTTTATGTCCTTTACTTACATCTACCTGACAAGGATAGGACTTGATCTATTACGGTGAGCCCTTTCTGTCTAAATATCCAGGAATTTTGAATACAAGAATACATTTTTATGTCTCTATAAATTCAGCCAATTAAAGGTTTCGCGCTACGAAATCTATAACGGATTTCAGATTGTAAATGCGACCATGAATGAAAATTTTGCTACCATTTTGGCTCCTCTTCTTATCATATTCTTGGCCTCATTGTGGGTCAGCACAATTTATGTTGTTATCAAGACTCACGGGGTTCTAGAACCCCAAATCTACTTTATGGCAATAGCTACCCTTGTCAGTAATTTTGTAATCAATTCCATATTCTATTTTGTTGCCTCGTCCATTCACACAAGATCAACGGCTCTAATTCAGTCCTGGAAACGCCACTCTTCGTCTAAAGCTGAAGTACTGACTGCCAGGCGTATGCAACCAATTAGCGTCCGAGTTTCAGAGTTATTTGCTATTACCAAAACTACACCCATTACCAATTTCCGCATTGTATTCGATCTTGCTATCAATCTATTGCTTGTTTACCATGTAAATTAGAACAAGTTATATTCTATTCATTTGTAATGCCAATTCAAATCTGTATTTTGGAGCAGGTCTACAAATTTCTCTGAAACACTAATTCCAGTTGTGGCTAGTCTTTAAATTTTAATTGACTACCTACAGCACAGCAGACTACTCTTCATATCGTTTTTATTGCTCTTTTTAATTGAATACACATGCTACGAGTGTTTAATTAAACCACGCATTTTGTAATAAATGTAAAATGAATTTTAAACTTCTCAGTTAGGTAATGATGTACTATAAAAGTTATAGAAGCGATTTCTCTGATATGGTAAGGTTAGTACATTAATAAACTCTGTCACTAGAGGGTTCAGCACATCTTTAAATAAGGCACATTATATATGAATAAAATAAAATTTCCTTGCATGGATTTGTAGCAAATTTTTTGTGTGAGATGTGGATGGCCCATCCTTTCTTGCGTTGCAATTGCAATGCAACGGCATCCTTCCTTCCTTATGTGTTCTGCGGTGCATCCTGGGTTATGGATAAGAGTGTGCGCGCCAAACACGTACCATTCCTCCACTGCAATGCAATGCTGCAGTCCCCCACAAACTCGTCTGTGGAGTGTTAATTTTCATTGTGTTTTGACTTTTTTCTGTACTCCGTGCCTGTGGCTCTTGCATGTGCAACCGTTGACGTACGTAACTGTGGATTTGCGAATTTTTCAACCCCTTTGTTGTGGATTACAAACTGGGAGGCGGGAATTTGATCGAAGACACACGACAAGGCTAATGAGGTAAGGCAAAGGCGCTGGGCTCCGTGATTCATAATTCATTAACCGTAACGGTGTTGGACATATACAGGAGCACTGACAAGAGTCGTGAATTTCATTTGATTTCGGGTTTCTAGATAAAACAATATTAATACATATACAGATCTTCCGGCTTGGACGAAAGCCAGACTGACGGCAACGGGATGACTGGCTGGAGAGGAGACTGATTCATGGAAACAGATTAGATATTTATCAAGTTACTGAGATTACGTCTATTACGCCGCATTTCTTCCAAGTGAGTTCTTATCCGTGGAAAATTGAGTTATAGTTATAACGGCGGAAGTGATAAGCAATAAAGCGATATTGTTTAATTTAAGGGAAATCTGATTAATGTTATGGAGGGTACTGCTCTTGCTCTCGGTAAGCCGAGGCCTGAGGAGAAACCAGACGACTCGTTTCATGGCAGGTTAAATGTGTGGTCGAAATGGGTACCTGTGCTGTACACACACATTTTTAAAACTGGTAAGAACTTGGATTTAACTAGTATTTGACTTATTACGTACGAGGGTCATTGGCTACATCTTGTGTTTTTACAAGATATTTCTGAGGAAGATCTCCAGATTTCACTTGGACTAGTTGAAGAACAACACGTAACTCGCACAAAACGTACATTTAATGAAACACGGATCAGTGACAAAATAAAGATACATCTAATTCGTCAAGGCCGAGAAAGGGATGCCAAGAACTTTGTTAGGTTGCACCAACAGCTGAAAAAGACGGTGAGTTCTAAGCTCACCAAGTTATCTTAGTTAATTTGAAGTTATTAATAATGTGCTGGTGCTGAGAGAAGTATATTTTTGAACCAATTGTTACAGAGTTATATACAAAATCGAGAGGGAATCCTGGAGTTTTTGTATCTCATGTTTGACAAATCTCCTACGTGTGCCAGTTACGCAGACAAGAGTGACAGATTGAAAGCAAAATTAGCAGTGGAAGTTTTGCCACCGAGTGAAGATGAAATTAACAAAAACGACCCCCAGCAAGTTCAGAACGGAGTTAATGGTTCGCCTTCGAGAGCGGCAGTGACTGGTGTTAGAGCTGCAGTTGCAACATATGGGGATAAGTTGATGACAATGAATAGCAGCCCGAACATCTCCAGAAATTCAATAAACTCTCAAACAAACATGAACGACAGCCCAAGAAAGAGTGAATTAGCAGAGAGGCCTAACGTAACTCTAAGGCGGAGTGGACGACATGACCATTCAACGGCGTTCAACTCTACAACTAGCACTATGCGGGTAGCTTGATGTTAACAATTCTTTGCCTTGTTGAGTAGCATTATTAAATTCTATTGAACTCTAAACAGGACACTGACAGTGTTGACTACGGAACAGTTAATGAAAGCTTTCCGCCCTCTCGATCTAAAAGTCACACTTTAAGCGCAAGGGGACGAGGGGTCGAAGTTGATTCCTTTCAAGAGTTTGAGGCCATCCCAATCCCAAGACTAGAAAGTGTAACGGATGAAGTAACCCGAGAAGCAATTCATCGGAGTTCGAATAGAATTCCGTCCTTAACTGCTTCTAATCTTGCTACACCAGCAAGTGTCTTCGAACCACCTGCATCTTCCACTCAATGTAAAATTATCAGTTTTCCTCCTAACCATACCCGTCACATGTTGGGTTCAACATCAAATGTGTCAAGCGTTAACCCCTTCGGTGGATTTCCGCTTGGACAACAACGCAGCGGTCGAAGCACCGGGTCGGGGGGACTGCCTTGCGAATCATTTCCAAATAAGATCTCTTCCACATCTCAGAATAGAGTTGGTAAGCAAAAATAATATTTATAGGCGTGTTCTAAATTCGCAATCACGTAGCTTCAATTATCACAATGCACGTATTTCAAGTTCTGTGTTATGTTAAATTGCAGTTACGAAGCAGGCCGCCTATGAAAAAGACCTGATAAAGGACTTAATTTACATCTTCCAAGGAATCAATGGAGACATTTTGAAATCCAAGTCCGGCGACAAGTATGATATCGCTCTGGGTGCTATGGTACGAAATAAATAATGCATTTCATTCAGTCTGGCAAATTAATTACATTCAATGGGTTTGTTAATGTAAAATTAGCCGTCGCTTCAAGTGCCACTAAAGCTACAAGCCCTTCGACTTTGTGAACTGGGGCATTCGTACAAGAAGGTTAAAAGCTGGTGTGACAAACCTAGTACCGAACTCATGCAACTCGGATTTAAACATGCATTAGAAAGAGAGTTAATGGAATACTACAGACTTCTAGCTGTCATGCAAACTATGGTGAGACATCTGAAATATTTCTTGAATAAGCTGTGAATTACGCTTCTCTAGTATCATTGCTAAAACAGGGCCTCATTTCTTTATTACTAGATTCAACCTACTGATGTGGACACTCCGATGACTGAGGATCAATCAAGAACCGGTGAAGATTTGACAATGTTAAAGCTCACGGTTTGGATTTACGACTGCAGAGTGCGGATGGATGTAATGCCAATGCTTCTGCTAGATCTGAGTAATTTTTAAGTTGTTTCTGAAACACTAATTTTTAATCAATAATTTCCAGCTGCTGGCTTCAATAATAGAAACGTGTGACGGGGCAAAAGGTGGTGAACTATGCTCGTTTATTTATCGCTACACTCAGCATGGCGATCCATCGTTTTCTTCTTTGGCTATTTCCTTGCTGTCGGTGGCAGTGAAACCGATGTACATTATGTTGGTCCAGTGGATTCTGTACGGAGAACTAGAGGATCCCCATAATGAGTTTTTTATTGCTGCAGATCCGGAATGCAAAATGGAACAGTTGTGGCATTCCATGTACCGAATTAGGTACAACTTCATTACCCGTGACTCAATACTCGTGCCAATTTGCTAGTATTTTGGGGGTTAATGAACTTCTTTATTCCCAGGGAGAAAATGTTACCATCCTTTATATCAAAATCTTCCGCGGACAGGATCCTTGCTACAGGAAAGAACATCAATTTTCTTAAAAATGTTTGCCAGAACAACAAGGGATATAAAGGCAGGGAAGAATTGAGAGTTCTACTGGAGGAAAGCCCTGGTTAGAGACATTTTTTGCCATTTTACTATTAGCTGGCGAGTCGGACAAAAATGAAAATTGTACATTCTAGGCTGGTGAATTTCTCAAATAATTTTGCATTAATTTATTATGTTCTGAACAGTTGAATGTATCTTCCTTGAGGACGACAGGATACTAAACAATGCAATTGAGAAGGCCTATTCCACCACTTCCGAGATGGCTCTTAAAGTTTTGCTGCATGATGCCAGGCTGTTGGACCATCTGAAGGCTATAAAGCATTATTTGCTGTTGGGACAAGGAGATTTCATACAGTATTTACTGGAACTGCTACAGTAAGCGCTGGCGTATTCGACATTGATTTTAAATATAGTAGCTAATCTTACGATGATTGATCTTGCTTTTGTTTCAGGGACGAACTGAACAAACCCGCTTCCAAAGTATTTACACACAATCTTTCTTCCATTCTTGAGTCTGCCGTTCGAGCAACAAATGCGCAATTTGAAAGATGAAGAAATTCTCGCTCGATTGGATACTCGAATACTTCTCAGCAATGACAGCGACCTGGGTTGGGATGTTTTCTGTCTTGATTATAAGGCACATGGGCCCATCGGAACAGTAAGTGCTAGTGTTCGGAATTTAAATATGGTTTTAAACAAATTTCATTTGTAGGTTCTGACCGAGGACGTCATTGATTCATACAACAAACTTTTCAACACTCTTTGGAAAATTAAGCGAATAGAGGCGATGCTATCTAAACTCTGGAAAAACCAGGCAACATTGTTTAAATTTCAGAAAGCTATTCCAGGTAACTCTTTTACCGCCTTTGCTTCTTCAATAGTAAAGAAATATGTGTGTTAATGTGTGCGTATGAATAGAGCTTGGAGTAGTTTTACATCGGTCTCAGTTACTCATTTCGGAGATGATTCATTTCGTGCATCAGACTCAGTATTACATTATGTTTGAGGCTACCGAATGTGCCTGGGATCACCTAATGAAAAAAGTATATCTACTTGAAAATTAAGAACCATTTTGGCCATCTTATTAATTTAGCACTTGAATGCGTGTAGGTTGCAGGAGCTCGAGATTTGGACGAAGTGATTAAGGCTCATGCCGATTTTATTCAAACAATTACACAGCGGTCGCTTTTGGACTTCAGCAAGAGAGAACTGATGAGTCAACTTAGGGCGATATTTGGGTACGTCCACGAACTTAAAGATTTCTTGGCGGAGTTCGACGAGAAAGTTATGGTAGAGTTAAAAAGGCGCAAGCAGCGAAATGCAGCGGTTCTGGAGGTTGATGCCAACAAAGCATTCTTTACCACATGTTTATCGCACTCCAAGGCAAAAATTGAAGCACTTTACGAGCGGACTCAAGTGAGTAAATACCACGTAAAATGATTTGAAAGTCATTTAATTAAACTTAAATAAAACGTTTCAAATTATTCTAGGACATGGTTCGCTCATTCCTACTTCTGTTAAATCGTTTACAAGATGGAGATTCACTTACACTTCAGTGCTTGAGCTTTCGTTTAGATTTTAATGAATATTACGTCAAGAAGGATTCTCGCCTAAGTTTCCCCTTAACTTATCAACACCGTCGTCTCTCAACCAATGCATTTAGTCCATGTGCTTCTGCAAATGAGTCAGCTACTGGTATTAGAGGTAGTAATGTCGTGCCTACTTCTGCGATATCAATTTCAGAAGATCTGGAGTACTAGTACGGAAGTTGTGGAAACAACGCAATTATTCTACCAGCCAATGCAATGGTATATAAATATCTTACTTTTCAACATTACATTCATGCTTCAATTAATAATAACTCACTTGCTCGTATCGTATAATATTGTCACACATTAATATTTAACTTAATAATTTTATTAGACAATTTGATTTCAAACGGATTTGCATTCATATGTTTGGTAGTATTTACTGGAAACTAATAAATTAAATGGATTACAAAATTTTGATTTGTACATCTGAGGAATTTTCAACTTCTAACATACCCCATCTAAAAATTTTAATTAACGACCATACAAGAAAAGTTTACTGTGAGTCGCTGGAGCTTGAGCTTGAGGAGTCCGTGCTCATAACTTCAACATCCTCGTGGTTCCTAGTTGAAGGATCAATTCCCATGGCTGGAGATGGGTGAGGGGGATGAAGATAAAGTCCTGATGGCATAACATGGGCAGTTTCTGGAGTCGTTCCAGGCATGTATCCGCCAGTCTGGAGAGAATGAGGATACCACGGTGGAAACGACGAATTCGGCAACGTGCCAGCTGCGGAATTGTGCATTGCTTCCAACAGAAGTGCCTGTCCAGATCCTTGGGGTAATTCTGCAATGCGTCCCAGCAAACCCATTCTCATTTCCAGGTCAGTTGGGTAAGGTCGTCTTGGGTCACCAGCAGCCCAATTCAAGGGAGCTGCCACTGCATTTGTAGAGGAAATGCGATGTGAGAAAACGAATTAAATCCTCAGAAGAAACGGAATGTTCTTGGGCCTTGGTGATCTGTTCTAATTTTTGTTTGGCTTGGTAAATTGCCGTGGACAGCAGAGTTTCGGCTTCTTTTAAATGTTTTTGAAGGGCTTGGATATCCTGGTCATGACGATTCACTTCCTGTTGAAGTTCTCGCATTTTCTCTTCAATTTCGCCTTGCTCTTGCGCTAACTGAAATGTACAAGTTGGTTTAAATACTTAACAATGCTTTCTGATTTCATACTTTCACGTGCAACAATCACAATAACGCAAAGCTAATAAAATTGATTTTTGACTTTAATATTGAGTTCGACCTACCTGCATTGTATCCTTCAAGTCCTCATTTTTATTCATAATCAGTTGAATGAGAAGACCCTGCTCTGTGTGAGAAAGCTTTTCTTGCTTCGGTGCAATTGTTGTTTCCAATAATTCTCTTCAAAAATTATCAAATATTACATTCCGCTTATGAATTAATCAATCATGTAAATTAAATGTTGATTTTACTTGGTTGCAGTTTCGATATCGTCCAAAAGCGTCAAAAGTTTGACCTTGGTGCTGATGTCGCTTCCACTCATTTTGACCAAATGCTTGTGATCTTTAATGCTAAAAAAAGAACCCGGTAATCACCGCACCGCCACTCTAATCAATCACATTTAAGTTACAATTTACCTGCTGCCGACGCCGGTTGCGGTTGGTTGAATCGGGATGGCAAGTAGTACGAAAATTTAGTCCGTTCTCTTGTTCCTCGTTTCAACGCCTTCCATACAAAAAATTTACCCGAAATCAAAAATTGTTAATGCCCTCGCTTGTGCAAGCACTGTTTGTGTGTTGGTAATTTAAATGAAGGGTTGTTTTGTTGCTGCAAATGAATTCAATCCATTTCGTTTTCCCAAAGTCCGACTGAAAAGTCATTTCAATAGTGCCAAAAAGCCTCCGCGCGTTAAGATCTGACCGTGTGAGAAGGTGGCGCAATGTGTCCGCTTTCCGTGTTACGCACACACACGCTCCTCTTTCCATTAAATTTAGAAGACACAAAGACAAAAGACAACAATCTAGTGGTAAGAGTATTAGTTTCAAAACTCACATCGTCACATACACAAAGCGTCCACAGTTCAAAACTCTGCAGTAATTAAAAGTGACCTTACCCAATCTTAGATTTCGGACTATAACAGTTGGGTTTTGATTTTATTCAATGGGTTTCACCGTAATTCTACATTATTATTGGAGTAACGATGTCCGTCTGAGTAAAAGGTTTTAACAAATTTCTGTTAATAAGTTTTAGTTTACAATCATAGTTTTTGCTTCAAGGGTGAACAACTATCTGAAGAAACTCTGGTTTTTTTTTGGATTATTGTGTGTTGAAATGCATTGAACCGCAGTTATGATAGTTATGAAGCTGAAACTGTTGGAAATGATTTCCTTTTTGGCAGACACAAAGTTTCCCTAAGTATGCTGGCACGGTGCTCGCATATAAATAAATAATCCAATTAAACTCCGAATTATATTTTTAAATTATAATTAAATATTGTATTTTATAAG
Source organism: Orthonychiurus folsomi (assembly GCA_036851895.1). Taxonomy (NCBI): domain Eukaryota; kingdom Metazoa; phylum Arthropoda; class Collembola; order Poduromorpha; family Onychiuridae; genus Orthonychiurus; species Orthonychiurus folsomi. The sequence continues at coordinate 30,578 of JAAXYW010000214.1, forward strand.
CCATTGTACATTTAGTACGCTTTACTTACAGTTGCTTCCACTGTTTTTTTTGTTCAAACTATGCCATGAACCATTATGAGATCATTCAAGTCGAGGTTTGTCACCAACACAACATTGTGATTTCGCAATCCATGCATGCGGTTTAGCTTGGGTGCATGTTAGCCTTTAAATTCTAAAAATAGTTCTGTCAATGAGTGCAGGAATTGTGCATCAGCTTTGGCCTAATTGTCACATGGCGCAGTTCAACTGAAGCAGGGCCTAAGCTTATCCAGTCCAGTAAAATGCCCGGGTTTCCAAACTCACGCAGTCCGCAATGCAATGCTCGTGGTTGAAAGCATGTGCAGAATGGAATGCGAATGTTTTTGAATGGAAATTTTCCAGACGGAAACCCGATTCTCATTGGTTTGCAATATTTCACTCAGTCACTCAGCTAAGACATGGATCCTCCCTAAAGACTGTCGCAGTTCCTCTTTTGTTTTGCTTTGAGAAACTAATTTCTCATTATTATTGTTTTAGTTGCATATATAGTTGATACACGCCATAGGTTTAAACAAAAGGCTGCCCTGCGCTGCGCTACAGCCAAATATATTGAGTCATTCGAAGTACTTCTTAGGAGCGTTTGCAATAAGTAGAACAATTTACACTCCACTGTTTGTGGGACGCGGAAGTTAAAACTCAGTTTGTAAAGTGTTGACCTCTTGAATATTTCTTCTACAATTTGCTGGTGAGTAAGGTTTCATTCAAACGAATCAAATCATTAGAGATAAAAATTAAATTGTATCCGCTTCTGACCAGAAAACTCTGGAGATTCCTTGGAATGGATGACTCCGACTGTTACAGCAGTGCAGTAGTATCTCAAAAGTGACAATTTTTTTAGAAAGCTGTCAATCAATACAGCGAGCGCGAGCGCAACGTAGACCGCACCGTTCAAATATTGTTACACAGAGACGGCTATAGGGTAAACACTGCCCAGTATAGAAGTATTACATACAAGGGATTATCCAAATGTGCCATTGCGTAATGCGCACTGTAATATGAACGAGCAGTCAACGTGCAAATAAAAATTAGTTGTATTTGTAGTTAAATTTGTCTGGAAATTCTTGTTTTGTCTGGAAAAAACTGAGCACGAATACTTGTCCAAAGTGGCAAGAATGCGAAAGGTGTCAAAATGACATAATAAAATCAAATTTGGCATAATTACATAACGTTAATACATTGAAACATAATAACACACCGACGACACGCAGTCTGCATTTGTTCGGAAGAGTCGCTCAATTTGAAGGAATGAAAACATGTGAAAGGTCAAGATTCAAGTGATATCGCGAACCGTTATGCTATTAAACTCAAACTCAATATAAAGCTTAATTTGAATACGTCACACCACAAAAGCAACCTAATTCACTCCTGACAAAATATTCCGTAAAATTAAATCCAACCCAACAAATATGATCTCAGCCGCAAAGTTCAATCACGCATGAAACATTTCGCATTCCCACTGATAAAGAAAACAGATAAAATACGCCTAACGATTATTTATATCCACTGAAGTCGGTTTCCTCATTCGTCATTTAAGTAAAGTTGTTAGGAGAGTGAAGTGAGCTGTTTGTTTTGTTGTTGCTAAATTTTATTGAAAAGTGGCAAGGATTATTCATTTCACTTGCCAGTGAGGTTGCCCAATCTTTGAAGAATTATACACAGGGATCAAACTTTCAGGTATCTTCAAGTTCAAGTGCTGGGGTTTTCTTTCAAGTTACGCTGTTGAGCGTGGGATCGGTTGAATACTTTAATTTATGTTCTTCGTAGTTTCGATAAAATTTTGACTTTGAAAGTAAAAAGTGATTTTTTTAATTTTAATTGTATTCTCATAGATTCTGACAATGAAGCCGATGGACAATAACAATTCCGACGCCAAAACATCGCCAAAAAGAGAGGAAGATCACTATTTTATAGATATACCTCTAAATAACGATGCAAAACAAAAGGCCAAAATCTACTGTGCCGGTGATTCGCCTGCAGACGTGGAGTGTTTGGTTTCAAAATGCAAAGATGATGACAGTTCTATTTCAAAAGACGCCAAAAAGGCAGCCAAAATCCAAACGGGTTTTAAACGGTATCTCGGATTAACGCTAGCGATTGCATCCAGTCTCGCATTTTCGTTCACAGTCCTTGCCGTCAAAATGCTACCTGGATATCATGCATCCACGACTGCAGTTTGGAGATTTGCTGGAGTTTTCTTTCCGTCACTCCCACTCTTACTATTTTATCGGTGCGCATTAAAGAGGCCAGTATTTGACCCAATTTGGCCACCCACTGAACCCAGCAAAATTAAAATTATCATAGCTTTGCTGGTAAGTCATTTGAAATTGTGTTTTAGTCTCATTCCTTAATACCATATATTTTAATGTTTATGTAGTGTCGCGGGATTTTTGGCTGCACATCTGTTATGCTGCAATACTCTGCATTGAAGTTTATGGACTTGGGAGATTGTACAGTGATCGTATTTTGCACTCCAGTTTTTGTGACGATTGTGGCTAGGGTATTTCTGGGAGAAAAGTGTGGAATTGTTCCGGTCATGGTAAATATTGTTCCTTTCACAGGATCTTTAACTTACTTAACAAATTGAGTAATAATAAATTTTATTTTTATAATATTTGTTTAAACTCAAGACTGCTTTCCTGACTCTCATTGGTGTTGTCGTCATTAGCAGACCTCCACTTATTACGGGACAACAAGATTTCAACAATGACATTTTGGTAAAAGAAAACCTCAAAACCGTGTATTGTACGTTTATAAAATAGCTTAACGTAAGACTTGATATGAATTTCAGATTGGAACATTTTTGTCCTTCGGTTCAATGATGTTTGCTACTCTTGTGTTTGTAATACTGAGGTACCTTCGGCAAGTTCACTTCGCTCTGGTTACATCTTCGTTTGGAATTATTGGAATCACTGAGAGTATGATTGTCTGCTTCTTGGTCTCTCGCTTTGAATCACCACAATCCGGATGGGAATGGTTTTTGGGGATTTGTTTGGCTGTATTTACATTCATCGGTCAATCCCTGATTACACTCGCATTCAAATTTGAGCAAGCAGGTCCAGTTGCATTGACTAGGACCTTTGATGTTATTTTTGCATTCGTTTGGCAATTTGCTTTCCTGGGAGTCCAACCAGATATATATAGTGTTATTGGGGCATCTATTGTTGTGGGCGCAGTCATTATAGCCGGAATTCGGAAAGGACTGAGCATGTTACCTGAAGACAGCCCTTCGCGGCGAAGATATTGGTTTATTTTGAAATGAGTCGTTCGTAGTGTCCTGAGGTGATTAGTCTATTTTGATCATTATCAATGTGATCAAAGTGAAATGATTCTTTCGCGACGTTTTATCCGTTACGTGAGATGAACCTCTTCTACGCGGCATAGACGGCCATCCTCCATTCTGTAATTTGCAGCCTGCAAATAACCTGAGTAAATAATTATGTAATTAGTAAAAATCAGCTAAATAGCAATTGTATTTTAATGGAACGAGTAGCTCATATTTGTTATTTATGTGAAAGATGTTTGTGATAAATACGGGTAGCGAAATAAACTATTTATTTTCGTTAGAGTATATTGTTGTACTCTGACCCTAGCTCAATTAATTCCAAACAACAGTTTTTGGCGATTAGTGTAGTTCTAGTTGAAATTGAACAGCGCAGCACCACCGCACCGCATCAGTATGTATGTGAACAAGCAAATAAATGGTACGCGACCCCGTGACCATCTTCGTGATCTTGGTCATTCTCATTGTTAATGATAGCCTATAATGCACCGGAACCTCTTCAATCATATTCAGTCGATAATTTTTAATGAAATTATGTTTTTATGTCAATCAGCACTCCAAATCTGCATATTACTCAGAACAGCTGAGAAATGGAAATTTAAAGCTACAAAGACTCACATTTCTCTTAGCTTGCAAAGCGCTGTGCCTTGTTTATAGCTTACAGTAAAGTTTTGGCAGACTACCGTGTTTTCGCCACATTTGGCAAACCTCGTGTTTAAAATATTCTAGTTTAGCTTTGATCTTTTTCGGCTGATTGACAAATGAATTCAAGGCAGCTCTTGCTTTGATACAAGTGTCATTGCCAAGGTTAGTGTTAAATATTGCATTCCAAGCATCCACCCTCAAATTTTTTACCAATAAGAAGTGCCCTATTATAACATCCTGCAGGAATATTCTACCTTCCACCCACCAGTTACACTAATAATAATAAATTTTGAAAATAATGAAAGACATGTAAGTAAAAGATTTGACTTGCTTAATTTTTCAAATTTTATTTCGCATTTGTGTTTAGCAAAGCTCAGCCTGCACCATGCAATCTCGTCAGTGCAAAAGTTCAAATAGGATTTGAAAACCCTATATTCACAATCGAGGAATTCACTGGTGAAAAAGCGGAATCCGAGAAGGATGAAAGATTGAAAACTAAGCCGTGGATGCGTTATATTGGCATATTTTTTGCCGTATTGTCCAGTGTGGTTTTCTCATTGTCGTCAGTAGTGGTAGTAGCCTTGCAGTCATATCATGCCTTCAACATTAGCACATGGAGATTTCAAGGTGTACTTCTTCCTAACACCATTATACTTTTGTATTACTGGATGGCTGGGAACAAAAATATTATCAGCAGTATTTGGCCGATTCAGCAACCAGGAGCCCGCAGGAATCTATTCGTACTTTTTGTAAGCAGTAGTGGATTTGAAATTGGCGAATGCAAATTTTTAACTATTTTGTTTCTATTTAGCTCAGGGGACTCTTAGGTGGCGGTGCAGTGGTAGCACAGGTGTACTCTCTCCAATATCTCAATTTGGGGGACTCCACGGTCATTTGCTTCAGTTCTCCAGTTTTTGTGACATACCTGGCTCACTTTATTTTAGGAGAGACACTAGGAATTGTACCTGTAATTACATCAATTATTACCCTGGGAGGAGTCGTTGTTATAACACGCCCACCCATTTTGGCTGGAGGAGAATTCAGCACTGATACATTGGTTTGTTAAACATTGGTTCGGAGCGTTTGCAAATAATGTACTAGCAGAACAATGCAATTTATTTTTAAATTCCGCAGATTGGAATTGCAATGTCACTAGTTTCCATGCTTCTTAGCGCTGGGGTTTTAATTGTGTTGAGATTTCTGCGAGATGTGAACACCACTCTGACTACATCTGCGTTTGGAAGTATCGGAACACTTTTTTGTCTTATTCTCGCATTCGGAGGCGGTGTGTTCCAATTTCCAGACGGGAGAGATGACTGGATTTTTACGATTACATTAGGTGTACTTACTTTTTTCGGACAAATATTTTTTACTCTGGCCCTGCAGGTACAATTCGTTGCTTTAAAACAACAACCTCATCTGTGTTAAGGTCACTAAATAGCCTACCATTTTTAAAGTATGAAGAAGCTGGCCCAGTTTCCCTTATCCGAAGTGGAGATGTAATATTTGCATTTATTTGGCAATTCATATTTTTAGGAGTCCAACCGGATATATTCAGGTGAGTGAGTAATTAATCAAATTGTACCAGTAGAAAGTTTCGACCTGATACACAGTGCAGTAAAGTGAAATGATTTATTAATTAAAACTGTAATTTTGCTTTGTTTTAGCATTGTCGGAGCCGTAATTGTCATAACTGGAGTAGTGGTAATTGGAGTGAGGAAATGGATAGACAACTTACCAGAGGAAAGCAGTTCAAGAAAAAACCTTTGGTTTTTATTATTATAGATGCAATTTTTCTTACAATAAAGAATTGGTCTTGGCTTTATACACCATTTTTAGCAGAAACAAACCGCAACTGTTGAACGTGATTATATATACGCAAAAAAGTTAATCTAAATTAGTGGCATCCATGTCTTGTTTTGCTTTTTGCAAGGAATCCTGTTGCAGTTTCTCAAGCTTCTCCATGTTAAAGGATTTCAATGGGAGTAGTTTCGGTTTGCACAGAACAAATGACAAATTATCTTCGTGGTGTAAATACCCAGCTTTCGGCAGAATTTCACGGATATTCCCTCCTGACCTCTCCTTGGCAGAAGATAACTCAGGAACTAGCACGCATTTTGGGAGAAAAACTCTGTTCCGTCATTTTCAAGAAAGCTCGAACCAAAGGGAAAGGTCCACGCTCGTTTAGCCAGTACTATCTAGAATTAAAACATGTATCACAAATTCGATGCACCAGTTCTCCTAAAATGATTGGTATACAAATTGAAATCCCAAAATCAGCAAACCTGTGGTCCAGCTTTTGTACTACGAATTCGGGAATTTGAACTCAAAGCAGGTGTTGCAATTTATTTTTCGGCAGCTGTCCTCCAAGCAAAAAAAGTAAAACAGTAAGAACTTAAAACTTGACCATGTTATGACTAGGTTCTATTTTAGTCAGTCTAGTGCCTAGTCCTCTAGTCTAGTCGCTCATATACGCAAATACGCACAGTGAATCCGATGCGCGGAGGTGCGGTGCGCGGTGCCGAGCAACGAAACGCAAAACAAATGCACCGACTGCGAATCTTTCCAAAAATCAAATTACAAATTCATTGGTTTACACAATTCGCCGCATACCTATGACTTAGCATTCCAAAAATTTAATTTTTTGAAAGCGTTGCCTATTATGGATCCTTATTTAATTTGCCCCTCCCATTTGTTTCATGGCATGCAGGCATGCTTGGTAAACACTAGACACATCTCATTTCAGAAAAATGTATGTGGAAAATCTTGGAGCGTATGCCGCCGTGGCAAGCAAACGAACCGGTTTCGGCTCGGCTTTGATGAATTTATTGAAAAAAATAAAGTTGGTGATTCAACTGGCAACCACTCGATTCATTTAAAAAAAGAACCCCTCATCCCTGCCTCTGTCTCTTTCTGTGTAATATCTGCATGGGTTCTCTGTGGCCGAAGTGAATCTGGTAGGCTCGGCTGGGTAAAAATATTGGAGGGAAAATCACGTTCAACTTTCCGCGCACTCCTCATCTCTGCCGCAACGGACAAAATATCCCAGGTTTGCCTTTGCATATCCCACACGCACACTTACTTCTGTTTTCCGCTCCGGTCCATTTACGGCATAAAAACATTCAGTGACAGTGTCACAAATTGTGAATGTGAGCGAATCAAAATCAAGTGAGTGGGATTGCTTTTACGAATTTATTTGCCTATAATTAAGTTAGCGTTAAGAAAAAGGGGCTCGGGATTGCGCACGAAAATTTTCTAAAGGTAGGCATGCAAAAAGCCAAACGCCCGGCCTCAAAACTTTTGTCAGAGTTGAGCTTTGCGATATTTAATTTATTGAGAATTATTATAATATGAAGGGGTGTTGGTGGTAATGACACAAACTGATGCTGTGCAGTCACAGTATTTTAATCGAATTCAAATTGTCGTTTTAGGTCAGAAGCGTGTGTTTGGGGAAGAAAAGAAGACTGGAATTCGGACGAAATCGTTGCACAATGAATTATCACGGGGAACCTTATCGCGCAACACGGCTGGTATGTTAACTAAATTTAAAATTGCTATTCGAATATTTTTATGTAATAGCTTAAGTTGGCAGTTGCAGTGCTACCCGGGTTTTGATTTGATTATGTGTTGCATATGTCGACACGGTAAAATAGTCACATTTCTTGTTGGATTTATAGTGGCTGGAAGCTGTTGCAATTTTTCGAAAAGAGGTTCCACTGGGGAAACATCGTCGTCAGTGGAAGTCGTACGATGAATGCTTCATTGCACAAGATGCCATCACATGGTTCACCAAAGAGCTTCAACAAAAATTTGAGCCTTCTGTTACACGGAAGCAAACACTTCAACTTCTTCAGAAATTTTATAAATCTGGGATCTTATGCATCTGTCAACAACAGCAATACTAGCAACACTTCATCCCCCAGTGCGGATCTAAATTGCTCAATCGCCAAAGAGTCTGATTTTAAGGACAATGGACATCTCTACAGGTTTGTAGTTTTCAGCTTGCAATTTCTAAGTTACAATGTAGCAATTTCCATACATATGGATTTAATAACTTCGAAGTGAAATTTAGTTTTGTAACTTACTTAATTTAAATCTGATTAGATTAGTGATTTGGAATCCTAAGGGGAAGGACGATAGCTGCAAAGGGAAGTCTTCAGGTGCCGAAAACTCGGGACCAACGTCAACCCTTCAGAGAAAAATTCCAAAATACGATGTACTTATTAACCAACTCTCTAACGAGCAAGTTTACAGTATCTGGGAACAAGCTTTTATTGACAGGTGACAGGACTTGCTGCTTACCGTTTTTTTCAATTAGGAGTAGCATCTAAAATCGTTTTTTTTAAATTACAGATTGGCCAATATCATTGGTCTGGATGTTGTCAGAGCTTTTTTCAAGCCCCACATTATTAAAGGATGCTGGATTTCACATAATTTAACTCAACTTGGGAAATATGGAGTTGTGCTGCCCACTCCATCAAGTCAAAAAGACGACTTGCCTTCTTGGCTTGTGTCAGCAATGAAATGCTTAGCTAATTGTAAGCGGACTTCGTCAAAGAAATTTACATGTAAAAGTGATGCTATGAAATTAACTGATTTTAAAATAGGGCCCAATCATCACACTGCTGATCCAGGAATGCCGAACTATCCCAATTTTGAGCGAGATGTCTTCAAACTCATCTGCGAATATTTTTCAATATACAAGGAAGGGGTCCCACTTCTGACATTTGACCTTTATGATGCCTTTATCATGTCATTCATTCGCGCCGAGCTGTTTGATTTTAATTCACGACTTTACTCAGCTAAGGTTCGAGGACCAACAGAAAAGGAGCCACCGCGTTCATCGACACTTCCTCGTTTCTTCAACCATTTTCCAACTGGGCCTTATCAGCCGCCTGGTGGTCTAACCCCACGTGTTTATCCTGGATTTATTCGGGAAGAATCATACCCATTCAATGCATCTGAATCGGTCGAAAACCTTATCATGGATATTCTTACACCAAATGCAGGAGGACGCAGTCGGTCCCGCTCACTTGGAAATCCAAAGAGGAAATCTATTATTCCAAAACGAATTGATATGGGGCTCTCACCTTCAGCAAATTCAGACGGTTCAGCAAATGCACTACCGAAACCAATGAATGAGAATTCGTATAGTATTTCCCGCTACTTCCCTGAAACACCTAGGTCCCCATTTTTCTATGAAACCGCATTTACGATCGGAAGCCCAATTACACGTGTTTTGTCGAAGACTGAGCTGAAGTCTAGTTTCGCAACTCTGCCAAAGCCAGTATCAAAAGTTGCAATTCGGCCATCTACCATCCCACAGGTTCCAGTCCCATCATCAAGCGAGCCGAGCGCCAGTTATGCTTATGAGAACCCGGTTCTGGAACTCAGTGCCTCTGATATGATTAACCATCCCAAGTACATACCGCGTTTTGAATGCTGATATGAAATGTCTTGGTTCACCATCAGAATTGTGTTCATCTTACTCCTTTGAAATGTCTGGAAATGGGGCCCTCCCCAAACGCAATGGAATAAGCACTGATCCTTCTGGACAAGTTGAGCATAATGCAAAAGAGGAGCCAAACTTTTTGACACGCATTTCTCGACCTTACACCCGTTCTCAGTCTGCCACGCATTTGAGTGATATGGGAACAGACAGAAGTCCATATATTCCCAGACCAATCTTCTAGACTTGGTCTTCGAGGGGCTCAAGCCTTAGCAATGGCAGAATACTCTAACTCGTCTCCGCCAAGTAAGGAGGCCCACCGGACGCTAGACTTTTACTATGGTGTTGATGCATGTATACCGGGTAATTTTTGTTTGTTATTGTCTGCTTGCATTTTGTGATGTTCCTGTACACCTGTTCTTATCATATTTTTATGAATCAAAGCTTGCTTGGTCTAAACATGCTCTTGTCTAACTTTGGAAACATATTGTCTGGGACTCTGAGGGTAAACTGCCTTTTACTCTTCTATACTATCAATTTGAATCACTTCTGCCTCCGCCTAAGCTTCAATATATAATGTAAATAATATAAATAATTAAAATATGAACATTATTACGGGCATTTTAAAAGTGACATGAGTAACTTTGTTTGCTTCAATGTTAGGTTTGATGACGAATGCTGGAAAGCAAATGGCTATTCAATCATTCCGTTTGCTCACTTTGTTGCTTCCCCCAACAAGTCGTCGTCACTTGCAACTGCTACTTCGTTGTATGTCAAAAATGGCAAAAAACGAGAAATTAAAATTGGATGCAGATAGGATGAAGCCTACACGTGCCATTGTAAGTCCACCACTCAAGGCTTATTTTTTCTGAGAATTATACTACTGTTTTCTTAGTGATTAGTGAAAATCCATTACTGTACTGTAATTATAGCTAAAAAAGCTAAATTACAGTTTCAGTTTCAGTTTAGTTTTATTGTCAACTAGAATCAACTTAAAGCTGCTCTCCCTCCAGCGACAATATAAAGATACTTATTTTTATAAAACTTAAAATACTTAAATTTTAATTACTTATAAAATATTATCAGGTTATCAACACATTCTTCCGCTGTATCATGTATTGCTCCGAGGATGTGGAATTTGACGAGCTATTGGCTTTGCGAATTGTGACTTTTATGATGGACAATGACTCGGAGATTTTTTGCATAAAGGAGGAAGAAGGAATGGCTAGATGTGTACAAGAATTAATTTCTGCTACAACAAATTGTGAAGGTATAAAATTGTTAGTAAAGAAACGTTTGTTTAGTTTTTAATTTCTTTTTTGTTTCGGCTACCACTAGGTTCCAGCTGAAGAAGTAGCAGTCTTGAAGGAAGCAGAGAATAAAACACAACACGAGCCACAGGAAGTATTTGCAAAGAGTGAAGAAGCATTGACTGAGAATAAAGAGAACGTTCAATATTGCAATCGGATTTCTCTCAATGAGTAATGAAGGACAAAAACTGCTTGGACAAACCTCCAAGTCTTTGCGTAATCTTTTGGACACAATTATTCATAACCCTGACATGGAAGACAAAGATCGCAAAAAGCGACTGGGCCAAGTAAGACTCTAAATTTAATGATTTTCTTGCTTGTATAAAAAAACACATGGTATATTTGTTTTCAGTTCAAAGAAGAATATCCACATATTTTCTATGAAAAATTTGGAGACGAGCCTTGTTCGTTCTTGAGTGAGAGCAACGCCAGCAAGTCGAGTGTCAAAAAAGAAAAAGAACGCAAACCTTTCAGACTTTTTAGAACTCTACGCTTCTAAATGCGTTGGACTTGCCTTCATGGAAATCCTAGACTTGATTAAGGAGTCCTGGACTGCTTTATTTATTTGAAGTCATGATTATTATTTCTTGCCACCAAAACCCTTGAATGTGCATATTACGCACGTAGTTATGATTATGAATTGTCCAACTGACATTGCAATATTTCAGTTTTACAGTATTGACACTGCAATCTTTGTTATTAATTGACTGCCATGTGACAATCAACCATTCAATCATGTCTACTTGTAGTGAATTTTATTTATTATAATTTGATTACATTATTAGTTTATTGTAAAGCAGTTTATTGAAGATGTATGAGTAATTATATTATCATTTATTACTTCGCATGGGCAAACTTTCTTGTTGGTCAAAGCGAGTAGTCACCTGGAGTGTTTGTTTTCGTTTGTATTGTCGTCTATTGTTCGTAGTGTTAGTGTTCGTAATCATAGTTCTGGCTCGGATTCGAAGCTCCTCAGTCCAAAACAGTGGGTCGATATCTGAATAATTTCACGACTTAATAATTAATTACGACCACCCTTACTCCTACCATACCACGTCACTGCCGGTTCCGAGAATTCTGAATAAAATGGGTAAATTATTGCGCAGATCGTAAATCCAAAATTTAGCTTGCAGAATTTGAAGTGTTTAATGACCAGCAGGGGCTCAGTGGAGCACATGGTATTTATATTGGATATAAACCGCCTGGTATTTCCGGAGGGTCTGAGGACTTACTATTAATGAGCTGGGAATCGAATCCGATGATATCTTGCGGGTATCAAATTCCAGGTATTGCCTTATGTATCTATGTAAGCTATCAGACTTCATGACCTGGATTCCCATACCTGGTTTTGCTAAGAAATAGGAAGTAAAGTCGAATGTCGCTGTATCCTCATCCTCCGATTTCCCTTTAATCACTAAACATTAAAGTCGATAACAGTAGTTTCACAAAAGCCCTTCCGCCCCCTGTCTATCCAACCAACCCCGTAATAACCAGAATTGAACTCTGAACGACTACATACTTAATCATTGACAACCTGACATGTTGAGGGAATCAATCAATAAAGTCGACTCGCTTTCAGTTCAATCACCAGCACATCCTTCGCAATATTTTTGTTAAATCCACCGCACCATACCATCATCAGCATCAGCTCCACCAACCTGATGCACTCCTTCTGAAACTTCCCAGTCTCTGTTTCGACACGAAGTTCGACACATCGAATGTTATCACAACGTTAGCTTGTGATCTTACACACAGCGTTACAATCAGTGGGTTTGGTATTGTTCATTTCTAGTTAACTATTCTATCTCCTGAATTACATATTGCAAATGGGCTGTGAGCAAAGCACTGATTCTAATAGTAATTCAAAATTAATTAATAACAAAGTGCCTTCAAATGCAAATGGGCATGTGGTGCCAGGGGCCAAATCCAATGTTAAGGAAAATAGAAAGGTGAGTAAGCAAGATGGACATTTATGTTCGCAGTCATGTTTATTCTCCGAATTCAGTCATAGTTTCCATTTAATTGATTTTTGAGTTTAAATACGACTACCTTCTCTGTTCAAATTATGGCAAATGCGTTTCTTATGACGCTTTACTAAGTTTCCTTTGTCCATATCTAGCATTTTCGTATTTGAGCTCCTCTATTTCCAGTTCACAATTTATTATTTAGATTCCGCAACGAAAAGCATTTAGCGAAGTCCTTGAAATGTTAAGAAAATTGATGGATGGGAACCTGAATGTGTTGCTTGCTAGTAGCGCGACTCGTTGCCAGCTGTAAACCAAAAAGATTTGGGATATTTTTTGCAATATAAATATATTTTAATTGGTACAGCAAGCTAAGCTGGTCAGTGGCTAATTACTAATTAGCTGCATTTGCTCAAGGGGAAAAGCTCTTTTGTGTTCGTCAATCCCATTTTACGGGAACAGTGTCCGGATCGGCGCTTTTAACTACAACACTTTATTTCTCAGAAGCGAAATTCAGGTTGAATATCCACTTTTCATGCGATATCCGAATGCGATAACTTGGCGATGATGATTACCAAGTTCAGCTTTCATAAAATTTTGACCGAGTTCAAAGTTGCATAATCCCGGACCTAGTCTCGTCGTCTAGTCTATGAATAATAAATAGTAAGGCGCATACCTAATAAATGACAGTGTGCCTTTTTGCGGCTCTGTAATTTTACGGCGCTAATTCAACAAAGGGAGTTGTAAGTCTTCATAAAATTTGTGATTTGCCGATATGCGAGTTTCGGAGAAGAGGTAAATGCGAAAAGCGTCGTCAGAGTTTTATAAAAGATCGATTTCGAGGGCTGTGCCAGAAAGTAAAATTAATAGCTCCCCAAATTCTCCGGCCATCAAAGTATCTATTACAATTACGATGATAAATGGGAGGCAGACACTTGCTTTGAAAATGACCGATTTCCCTTGAAAAGTAAAGCGGAGCAATTTTCGTAAAAGCTCTTACACAATACAACGGAGCATGGGATTGTATTGTTAACCTAACTAATTTGTTTGCGAAACCAGATCGATTCTCATAACTCGCCGAATTCCTCACTTTCGCATAACCGGAAGGAACAGCCAGCTGTCAAATCCAAGAAGAATTCGTGCCAGGACGTGTCATCCAAGGAGGTAAAGGAACCTCACACGCATTTGTAGTTTCCTCAGCTCCTCCATTGATTTCCTATGGACAATGTGTCCTAGTCTATTTCCCACAATTTACACAATAAAAATCAAACTGGACAATAGGATTTGATAATTTATAACAGAATAGGATAGTCCGGTCCGGCTCTTCCTGTTGTGATTTGTTCCAGTGCCCTAAATTCGTTATTGTTCCTTTTGATTAGACGAAGACTGCCGGCGTTGGGATCGCAATGCTTCCTTTGGAGACTGTACGAGACTTATTGCAGGAATACAAGGAATCCGACGAGGTCATTAAGAATTTAGAACAAAGGGATCCCCTCACTGTATTTTACATTAAAAATTTACAACTCAAACAAATCGACGAAAAGATCGAAATCCAGCTTATGTCAATTGAGGAGCTCAAGAAACGACACCACTTGTAAGGATAAAATCCCATTCCATGCATGGAAAAATTCACAATTGACATTTTAGGAGGGAGTCAATTCTTGTCTGGATTTTTTACAGTATTGGAACCAAGAAGAGCCCCGTAGGTGTGAAGGATGTCCTTCTCAAACTTGACAACAAAAATTCAGTGTCCAAGGATGAGCAGGACCTTCTTGTCAAGGCAAATAAATTCGTAAGTAGTTCCTCGAACTCCATGAATGACGGGATTGGAAAGTCCAAACTACTTTATTCTGATTCTTATTTTCGTAGGAAATTGCTACGACGGAATTGGAAATGCTGCACCAGGAGAGGAGTTTGGTGGAGAATGAAGTGACGCAGCGATTCAGTACGCTGTCACAACTCCGAGATGCGTATCAGCACCAGGAGGATATTATTGGTTAGTCATTAAATAATTCTTGCTTTCTATTCTGCGTTGCGTAGTCCCAGAATTACGTCCAATGAGCAAGGGATATAGAATAATATTAGGACATCCCAATGAGCGTGTATTGTAACATTGTTAAGCCATTTATGCACACAAGTTGCTAGAATACCCGTATTCCACTCCGAGTTTAAACTGTTAAGTATTTAGGTTTAAGTTTATTTTATTTTATTGTATTTACCGACTCTGGGGCAGGTTACCTTCAATGACGTACTAGATGTAAATACAAGTACATTTCACTTCACGTCCGTTAATTTAACCCGACTAATTCTTCACTGACTGCCCATAATCTGGAAGAAATTTCATCTGTCAATCGTATTCGTTTCTTTGGATCCCAAAATCGACAATGCATATACATTTCTCCTGATTTATTTGCCAAATCCTTTGACAGGGCGCAAAGCAAAGTTGTAAGGGCCCCCTGAAATACATATATGTCATTGACATTTGTAGCATCCAATTTCATCCATCCGTATGCAACATGTAACAAGGATTTGAATGAGTATACCTGTTGTGGTGTTTTCGCAACAAGATAGTACAGCGGAGCAACTGGTCTCCAATACCACGACACTTCAATGGACTGGCTCATATTCGTAGACACCAAACCAGGACAAAGGCCGTAGGAATTCACACCAGTTCCATGAAGGCGTTTGGCTAGTTCTTTGTTAAAATATGCATTTGCCAGTTTGGAGTTGGAGTAGAGTGGATTGGTTACTAACGTTTCCCTGTATTTCTTCCGTTCTGACATCAAATCCTCAAAGTCAATTTCTCCCACGTTGTGAAGGAGGGAACTCAGTGTAACGATTCTAACACGTCGATTAAAAGAGTAGTTGATTACTATTTAATTTACAAGATTGGTAATGTAAATGTAATGTATACCTGCTGGGTGAAGCATTTTTAAGTGGCTCTAGTAATAAATTGGTTAACAGGAAGTGACCCAAATGGTTAACTCCAAAATGGATTTCAAATCCGTCCTCTGTTTTGGCTTTCCTTGCAATGGCAGAGTAAACGCCGGCATTATTGATTAGAATGTCCAGTGAGTGGAATTTACTTATGAATTCCTTGGCAAAGTGCCTGACTGAGTCCAATGATGACAAATCCAATTTCATGGAAATCTGGTTCATTAAACATAAAATTAAGCGTTTTGCTTAAACAGATATAAGTGATAGTGATGTGAAGCCATCCATGTAATTTACCAATTTCCCATTTCGGGTTTTACTTCGGATTTCGTCAATGGCATCTTGGGCGGCACTTAAATTTCTGCATGCCAAAATAACAGTGGCTCTCCTTTCTGCCATTTCCAGGGCAGTTTGTTTTCCAATCCCAGAACTTGCTCCTGTGATCACTACAATTTTTCCCACGACATTAATTTCGTTATTTCTGTCAATATTTCCCCAATTCCATTTGAGGAGGAAGCGAATCACTTTGACAGAGGCGTACGTAGCAAAGATAGAAATAGCAACTGTTCGCCACATTTTGCTTGTAGCTAATAATATTTTGATTCTTCGCAATTGATTTTATTTGCAAATGTCAAAATTTTTGTATCGATTGCATCAATTTTGTTGTTGCTCACACAAACCACAAACACACACCTGCGTAAGTTGAACTAAATTGAATAGCGAATACACCTCAACTCACCAGCATAGCACACACAACGATATACGCGCGAAGGTTATTTGCAATTATCACACTTCACTCCAACAAAAACTATACATTGAGCCCTTATCTTGTTAAACAATTCTAGATGACGGTCAGCTGTCTTCCTGCATGTGTACGCTATACTATAACATATTACCATAATGCTCGGTAATAATTGTTATAAGCACAGTACTTGCCTAATAATGTTCCTTTTTCTTCTGTAGAAATGCGCTTGAGTTGGTCCTAGTAACATTATTTCTATGTGATTTTAGTTGATATTCCGATTCCGGAAATTATGATGTGACAGAGTTGTGTGCACCGCTGAATGTATGAGTTGGTGTTTGCCTCCCACGCAATAAAAAAAGGGAAGGCAGGAGATGTAAACAAATAAAACTCACTAAAACACCGGACCGGTATGTTTTGCAGACTACACGCACATTCTACATTTTCATATTCAAGGCAGAAGGCTTAGGCTATTCCAGTGCTAGAAACGAGTGAATAAATTTGGAGTTTTTGTGTACATAATTGCATTTCTATTTTTGCAATGTTTTAGAAAAGCTCCATCTAAATGAACAATTACCGGCGGAAATTCCATTGCAAAATGAATTGACTGAAACTGGAGTCACGAAGAATGACATTATCTGAGACATATGAACGATGGAAGGAAGGGAAGTCCTTGGTTGCGGAGTCCTGTCGTCAATTCACTGAGGCGAGAAAAAAATGGAACGAATTCAGTGAAAGTGAATCTGTCAAGAGGTGATACAATCTACAATCTAATTAATTACAGAGTCTGTTCAGTATTTTGGTTTTAAAGCAAGTTTAACAATCAAGTCTTAAAAAAGATTTGTTCTGAATTTTCTAGGCTAACACTTCACTCCGTCAACTACGAATTGGGTGAGGAAGTCCGAGACAATTTAATTTCAGCATGGCAGGGCATCCACAACGCAAAATTTTACCTTCAGTGCGAATTGCCTTACTGCACGGATGCGGAGCTCATAACTCTGCATAAGGTACTTTCATTATATAATTTCTCAGACCCACTTGTGTCGTATCTTTATAGCTTTGCTAAATATTTTTGTTTAACAAAGGCAACCTCTTACCTGTTTATTGATTTGATGAGTGAAGCCCGGAGATTGCATGCTGAAAGCTGTTACGTGGCTGCACACAGACGAACTGTCGCGCTTTTGGCTTGGATTGCAAAAGTAAGTAGATTATCTTGTCAACCCTCCCTAATAGCCAAACAACATTTGAATGTGTTGATTATTGATGATTCATAATCAAACAGCAAAGGCTAAAGTTTTTTCTCTCGAAAAATTGGCACTAAATGGAAATTTAGTATTTAGTATTTTATCTGGTACTTTATTTGAAATGAAGAAATCGGTTAGAAAACACTTGCTTATTTTTATTTAGGTAATCGAAAACATGCTGGAGCCAGAATTAGAATGGCTTGGATTGCAAAAGTAAGTAAATTATCTTGTCAACCCTCCCTAATAGCCAAACAACATTTGAA
The DNA here is from genome assembly GCA_036851895.1 of Orthonychiurus folsomi. Lineage (NCBI taxonomy): Eukaryota > Metazoa > Arthropoda > Collembola > Poduromorpha > Onychiuridae > Orthonychiurus > Orthonychiurus folsomi. Next base: position 48,448 of record JAAXYW010000214.1, read on the forward strand.
TGTGTTGATTATTGATGATTCATAATCAAACAGCAAAGGCTAAAGTCTTTTCTCTCGAAAAATTGGCACTAAATGTAAATTTAGTATTTAGTATTTTATCTGGTACGCTAAAGATCATTTGAAATGAAGAAATCGGTTAGAAAACACTTGCTTATTTTTATTTAGGTAATCGAAAACATGCTGGAGCCAGAATTAGAGAAATTAAATGAAATTCTACGGGATAAAATCCAAGCTTTGAGCTCAGTTCGAGTAGATCATATCTGCCGTCAAGTAAGTCTTGAATTTGTAACTCATTTGATTGTTTAGTTAATATTTAAAATTTTAAGTATCCCGAGTTGGATGAGACGATGACCCGCCATGAGAATAAGATGTCGGATGACGGGTCGGACCATGACATGGTCAACGGTGCTTCCAGACTCCGAGCAGATTCAATCCCCTTTCTAACCACAGTTTTGGACTCGGAGTCCCTCAAATTATTGTCAGAATTAAATTTAACTCACCTAGCCTCCCTTCCCAACAAAGAAGAATTGTTCAGAAAAAGTGCGAGTGAAAATAGCTATAGGAGTGAGGGAAGTCAGCAAAGTCAGCATGGTTCCGTCACAAGTCAACAACGATGTCAGTCACGCATTCAAAGTAGGAAGGAATCCATTGACAAGAATTTAACGGAATTGGAATTGAAACGCGGATGGAGCAATGCGAGTAATGAACGAAGAATTACATAAGGTTTAAATAAACAGTAATTCAAATCTAATTCAAAATATATTGCATTAATTACTAGTACTGTAATAGTACGGAAAAGCTAAGCTGTAATAAAGTCTTTGACCAAAACACCGATCCACAAATACATATTATACTAATTTATTTCATGGTGCTGTTCAGTTGGCCTGCTGGGGAAATACTAAATAGTGTTTACTGGTACCAACGTGCATCAATTCAGTCAGTCCTTCCAGGTCCTACGAGCATCTCATTTGTATGAAAAAGACACGATCATCTCATTTGAATCGACATTCGAATATAAATTACAGGTGCAATTAAGTGGTTTCAGAAAGGAAGCAAGCCTTCCGGATGAACTTCAATAAATAAACTAGTTTGGAGTGGCATATCATGTCCACAAACACGTGTTTAATAAGCAACTATATGTCGATTAAATACTAAATAGGTAACCTTAAACAGACGTTTATGTAAACAACATTTTTATGCTTTTTATTGTCAACTTTTTGATTTTGTGTGGGTTTATCATGGACAGTCTAAAACACCTGCCAATCAATCAAACACTTACAAAATATAATCATATAAACATGTATGGCACTATTGCACAATAATAAGTAAACAGTTTAAGACATTTTGAAAGACAAACTAGTTTAAGAGGAACTAATCAGATGCACTTGACTAGATCATAAGTTAAATTCCAATATCCCAATCACAGCCCGTTTGCATTTATGTATTCCTTTGGTATCATTTATCATTT